>JAZHPH010000988.1:2667-15906 GCA_037356405.1 Nasonia oneida | reverse complement strand
GTTTCGCCATTTTGTATTTTTAAAATCTGATATCAGATTTGTAAAGAGCGATCTCGAAAACCCCTATATACAAACCTTCTACAAAATATTATGGATTGAAGTATACTTATAGTTATTTTGTGTTAGGGGTGGTTTACCCCCCTAAGGGGAAGTATCTATGAAAAAACCGAAAAACTTAATTTGTTTATTATAGATGTTTACAAATTTTTTCCAAATATTTTAGTCGTTTAAAACTTTTTTATTATATAAAATTTTTTTTCGATATTTCCGTCCGCCATATTGGATCCGCCATTTTGAATTTTCAAAATCTGATAACAGATTTGTAATCAGCGACCTCGAAAACCTCTATATACAAACTTTCTACGAAATATTATGTATTGAATTACATATTTACAGTTATTTTGTGTTAGGGGTGGTTTACCACCTTAGGGATAATATTTATGAAAACACCGAAAGACGTCAACTAAATTTTGTTATTAAGGATGTTTAAACATTTTTTCCAATTTTTTTTAGTCGGTTTAAACATTTTTATTATAAAATTATGCCAAAAAATATATGTTTTCAACCCCTAAAAAATAGGGGATGCTACCCTTACTCTTCAAATCACCATGAAATACTTGCTCTTTTTGTAAGAAATAACCTCCAATTTGTTTCATTGAAAAATATTAATTTTAAGCCGAGATATTTAAAAAACACGCTTTTTGGGGGTTAACTTTAGGGGAGGTTTTTACCCCTTAAAAGTGAAAATTAGCCGATAAAAAAAAATACGTGTCTCTTATTTTTTTATGTTCTACAACATATATGAAAATCATCAAAATCGGTGAGTTCGGGTTGGGTACCTTTCCTTGTGAGATAGTTTTTTATCTATTAGAAAAAAGTCGGTCAAAAAACTGCATTTTTTACCTTCTAGCTGTCAATATAAATGCAATTTGGATTTTTATTAAACCCAACCTATACCATTTCAATACTGAATAGTTAAGCTTCAATGAACAGTTAATCCCAATAGTAAGCGATTTTTTTTTCAAGATATTCAACAAAGAAGCCAGAGGACTATTATTTTTTAACCGATAGTACTGCTCGTGTTTTTAAGTCGAGTACTTACGCCCGCAAAACATGACTTTACGGTGAGCGAGCGTAAGTGCTTAGCTGTGTCGCAGCATCTCAAATCGCAATCAAATGCGCATCATCGCAATCGCTTCGCAATAAGGGAGTTTCGCCAATATATACAGGGCTTCACAGTGATAATAGATTACACTTACATCAGCCTCCGCTAGCTTCTCAATCTTAGTAAGCCAATCGAAAGACTAGCGCGCTGGTCGCTTAAATTGCAGAGGCACAAATACACAATCTAGCATCGAAAAGGTACAGACCATTAATCAAAGATAGCGTCGATAAGGCAGGATCTGCAGTCGCAAGACCATTGGTATACCAGTAAATATAAAGCGGTCAAAGACAACTCTACTTTTTTCTAGACTGGAAAATTCTTGGGGGGGGGGGGGGCGAAGAGCCGTAAAAGCTAGTTATACCCGAGGAACAGGAAGAACGAATGCTACCAGAATACCATGATTAACAAATGGAATGTAGTTTTAGTATTACTGGCCACGGATGTACAGAGACGTCTCCGCGTAATGTCAATCGTGCCAACAGAGTAAAGTGGGGCAGAGGCTGCTTCCTGGCTTTATAGAAAAGTGAGTAGTGCAGAAACCACAACAAATGGTAGCAAGGGACGTCATGGGTCCCATGCCAAAGACAGCGCGAGGTTATGAGTACACGCTCATCTTCCAAAACCTTTTTACGAGATGGATCGAGTGCGTACTTCTCCGAAAAGTGAACGTAAAATCGAGACTAGTAGCACTCAAAGAACGAGTTATTTTGCGCTTTAGAGCTTCGAAGGTATTTCAACGGCACAGAGTTTAAGATCAAGTTGATCAACGGGCACTTGACATCGCAAGGAATCAGACATTTGTATAAGCCAATGTATTATCCAGATGCAAACTTTGTGGAGTGATTGAAACATTCATGTACAATATGCCTGTGCAATATGCTAAAAAAATCGTCCACTCGCAGCTGATGGGGTTTCTTGAGTCGAATAACATCCTGAATCTTCTGCAGGCGGGCTTCAGATGTTTCCACAGCACTCAGACTGCGTTGCTTAAACTTACGGAGTCTTGGCATTGATGTTGCCGAAGTGCTTGACGCTAATAATAATAAAAAAACTGTCCAAACTTGTAACTTTCCTTCTCTTGTTCGACTTTAGCAAATCCTTCGATACCATCTCTCCAACCAGACTGCTCCGTAGGCAAGAATGACTTGCTAGGCTCCCACCTCTACACGAACAGGCGAAACAGCTATATCTATAGGCTTAAGATCGACAAGCTGTTCATTTCCATAAACGCCATCAAACCGCAGAATTCAAGGTCTGTGATTTGTTGTGGAAAAGACTCTCGTCATCCTGTTTATTAGACTATACACCATCACAGTTAAAGTGGGTTCGGAAACGTTCAGCTTAAGGAACACCAAAGGGTTAGAAGTAGTAGCCGCTGTAGACCTTAAGAAGTACTATGTCCCCGGATACACCGAAGCAGATAACGAGGAAAACTGATCACCAAGGGAAGATACGAGCTAGGGGGCGAAGTGCGACGTGTTCGAGGTGAATGTACTCGAGCAAGAGTCCGCTGGTTTGTAACGGCGCCAGAAATCGGAGGACAGGCAAACGGCCATGCGAGCAAAGAAAAGATAAAATCCTTTGCCGTCTGCGTGGGTGATCGCCGAAAAAGCGAGTTACGCGAGCAAAGAATGTTATGGAAAAAGGCGAAATCACGACGAAAAGCGTGAGCTGCAAGCAACGAATCGCCAACTGCAAGGCGTAATAAACTGTTCGTCGCGCCAGACTTGCACTCAGCGCCGGCGCACTATGGGATATTTCGACTTTTCCTGTTTCAAAATCAAATAAGTCCGAATCCAGTCGGTCGATCAACATGAAATTTTTCTAAGATGATGTTCGACCTATCAGAAATCACAGAAAAGTGACCAGAAATGTTGATGTTTACTGTATGGTCCAGGATAACTCGTTAAAGTTGATGGTTTTCGCAAAAAATCACAAAAGTCACTGTAGATCAATGGAATTTTTTTTTATTTAATGTTTGTAAAGGATATTTTTATTTATTTTTTCCCGCTAAATTCAAATCTGCCCCTTAAAATTATGTAGGATTTTTTTTTCATCCAGAAAATCGGGAAAAACTTGTAGAATCGCCAACATTTTGTCTTTTATGACTCCTTAGGATTTATTCTCATTCTATACAGTTATAAAACTCTGTCATTTTATGTTTTTTACAATGCTGATGGTAAATATATGTTTGATTACATAAACTGTATAATAAATACGTCATACGATCTACATTTACGCATGAGCGCGCGTGTTTTAGCGCAAAAAAGGAAACAACTCTTTATTTGCAGGGTTTTAGGATTGTATACATCGCGATTCTGATGTTCGTATTATATATATATATATATATATATATATATATATATATATATACATGCGTGTGTGTGTGCGTGCGCGCGCTCACACACATCCGTATGTAGTATTATGTACCTAAATGTTGTGTGTATATATTTTTATATCTATGCATATATAATAGATATAGGGGAAGTGTGCCCAGTACGGATACCCTTAGCTATTTTGGGCATAACTTTTAAACAACGCGATGAATATTCGAATCCGACATTTCTACGTGTTCTCTAGTCCAATTTCTACAAGGAAATCTACGAAATCTCGAAAACATGCTCCCAGTATGGATAATTTTAACAATTTCGGCTGTACCTATTTACTTACCCTCCACAAAAATGAAAAATTTTCAAGTGAATTTGTTCCTTACATAGCCCTCTATGATTAGGAATTGTCCCGATTCGATGTCCCGTGAATAGTTATTCGCGACATCAATATTAAAAAGTGCAATTTTCAATCCTCGTAAAATAACTTTTGAAATGCATATTTACTTATTTTCCTTATAACTTTTTCTGTGATTAATTTAAAATAACGGTACCGAAGTATTTTTATTAGACCACAAATACGTACGAAAAAACCGACCTAAAGTAGCTCTATCTGTTATTGGAAGCTGGAAACATCAAATTATCCATACTAGGCATTATGTATACTGGGCACATCCCCCCTAATATATTTAAAAAATATGCACTTACGTAATTATTCATAGTTAATTTCGCCTTCGGATTAGTAATAAAATAGATGAAATATGAGATTAAGGTAAGAGATTAAGTAATTGTATTCGTAGAAATGTTACTAATAGTTTAATTATAAATATAATACAATAAATTGAACTATTATGCTATTATATATACTAAATATTTTGTGATTCAAATTCATCATTTGTGATCATTTCAGTCCCGTCCTTTTCAGAATCACTGCATACGTCGTCAATTTCTACTTCATCAAATGTTAACTCAAGAAGACTAAAAAATTATATCAATTTTAAAATAAAGGAGACAAGTAACACATTTTTATTTCCAATACTTACTTTTTCTTTATGTAATTCTTAACTTCCGCTGAAATTTTATGTTTGCGCAAAACAGCTATTCTCTTTTTTATTCCGATGAGGGATATTAAAGGATCACTCATTTCAATCGCTCTGTTGAATAAATCTGTAATACGATTGATTCGAGAATTTTGACGAAATGATCTTGTGTATTTGACCTATAGTACTTGTGCCATGATTCTAGCCCATCTTCTGCAAAGTATGCCATAGGAAGAGGGAAATTTCTCGCGATCTGACACCCGTGTACCAAAAATTTGTGTGTAGTTGGGCTCATTTTTGCCCACGGGTATAGCATATAATATAATTTATACGTATCCAAAGAAAATGTTTCCATTTTCTCTAAATTTAGTCGTTTTTTGCATTTAAATGCTGCGGGAACTATTGCTATGTTTGTAACCAACTGTTTATCAAGTTCTAGTGCTTCCGCAAAAGTAGATGGTTCTCTGAAACATATGCGAGCTAGATTGCCTGTATTGGTTGTCCCTGTACCTTGAAGAAGTTGATCCGCTCTAATATGAAATTTTACATACAATTTTTCTTTGACAACATTTTCCCTGTCTTTGTATTTATCTAAAAAATTAAAATATTTTGTAGTAAATAACCTACTTAAATTAACAATTATTTATCTTACAAATTTATATTGCATTCTGTAATTAAATCAAGTACATGCTTGAGTTCGATTCTCTTTAGTATATTATAATCTTTTTAGTATATATATATATATATCTTTTAATATTTATTTATTAAAATTACTTAAAGTAATTAATTTGTAATTAATAATTTCTATAATTTTTTTATTTTAAAAGATACCATTCATTCTTACATATAATTATAAAAGCGTAAATAAAATCTAACATAGCTAACATTTAACGTCAAAATAATTAAGTATAATAATTACTTGAAATTGTAAAATAATTTCTTTTTTCTTGGACAAATGAATACGTAATCATATATTGTTAAAAATAAGTAATAGTTCGCACCTTTATCTTTGTCAGTTCTCTCCCAGTGCTTGAAAGGTTTGCGGTAACTTATATTCATTAAGTGTTCAAAGGCTTTAATCTCACAATGTAGAATACCTAATCCATAGTTTAATGAATTTTCCTTTGGTGTAAATTTATTTTTTAAGTCATCAAATGCAGTCGTTGTGAGATTTCAACATGGGCATCTTGACGAAGACGGATTGTCAGTAATCGTATTCAAACATTTGCCGTCGAATAAAGTAGGGAAAACTTCATATTGAAGACGTACTGATTTTCCTTTTGCCAAGGTAAAGGTTTACGAAGAAAGAAACTTTATTTCTGTAAGTAATCGTGCGTACTCTTTTTTTGTATTTTCGGGGGTTTCTTTCTCATAACAAAGTCTCACAGGTCTAAAAAATCTTATACTCATGGGAGTTGGGTTTATGCAATTGCACTTACTATTTGTTGAGTGAAAAAGTTGAATCACTCCAATACAAGTAACAAAGAGTGATACTTGAGCGTTTTTATTTTCATACTCTACATTTTCGAACTTTTGCTGAGGATTTTTGTGACACGAAGAACTATCAAATCCTATTGATACACGCATCTGCAAGTTACGATATGTTTCATCAGGCCAGTCGTGTATTATTGCTTTGCACAATCGCTCACCAGTAATATTGAGTAGCTCTTGTAAACTAACGCAGACCTCGATATCATTTATTATTTTATATTTACGTGGATAACAGTTTTTCATTTCTTTCATGACAATGGTATAACACGGATAAATATCGCAGCCTAATGCTTTTGTATCAGCAATTATTGCTTCATGTTGCCGTCTTTTATACTTGTTTGTAATTAAGAAAGCTAAGGCGAACTGAGCGTATGCCTTTCTCGAGGATCATTTATTTCGTTTTGTTCATCCTATCTGTTGTTACTTTTCAAGTTGATCATATTTTTTGCGATAGATATTACTGTCTCATTATGGTTGGGATCACTGATCAGATTATGAGCTCGTCTACGCAAAGTTGATTCTGATGCATTTTTCAACGTACTTCTTTTTCGACCACTGTTAATGCTAAGTCGACCGCCTTTTTTTGGCCTTCCTTTTACGTTAGAATTCCTATTATTCTTCCTTTTTCGTCCCATATTGTACCTCTGATTAATTGGAGTAAAATTCACAAAAAGCTCTAATTTCGAATTATATTATTATCATACGGGTTTCTATATTTTGATAACTGAACTTATTGTAAAGAATATCTATAATACACAAACAAACAAAAAATTATTATTTTAAAAGTACTATAATTTAAAGTAACTTTAAGATAACTATTCTTGTAAAACTAACAAATAAAATGTAAAATTTTAACAAATAAATTTATGACAATATCACTCAAATATACAAAGACGGTTACTTAAGTTTCTTATAATATGTTAATAGTAGCATTCATTATATTGCAAATACAACAGTTATTTAAAAAATTATAATTATTGTGATAAATAAAATAGTTGAAATAATATTATAGAGAAATGTTACTCTTTTATAAATTTTAAATACACTAATTTTTGGATGCTTTTATGAAAAAAATTATGGCTTTAAATGAGTTTTAAAATATTATATTACAGTTACCTTTATTTTATGTCATGATTACACGTGAAATGTACAATTAATTAAAAATGTTAACACCACTTATGAAAATCGCGATGTAAGTAAATGTACGTATGAAATATCTTATTATCTCTTTGCTATGCACAAATCAACTGTCAAAGTTATACTAATACTCATGGCAGGCTAAAATTACATTATGAACAACATTCTTTCAAAATAATAGGTAAAATTTCAAGAAATGTAGTTCTGACGAAGAAGAAAACAAGTCAGGAATCGGAAAAGTACACAGTTCTAAACAAAGCAAAACAACGCAGTTTCTCGTGTTTATTATTTTGATGTATTAAAACTTTGTAAATTACAATATACCTATTACATGTCGATTAAATTTTTTTTTTAATAAATCTTATTGCCGATTTATATGAATTACAAAATTTAAATAACATCTCATTTATGCAGATAAATGAGATTGAAAATTGCAGGGGTGGTTATAAAGTTTTGGACAAACTCATTTCTATGTATTGTTTCGCCTCAGAGGAACCTAATTATAGATTAATTATTATATTATAGATTTTATTATTTATTTATTTAAAAAATAAATTTTTATATTCTTATATTATTAATAATACATACATAGCATAAATATTAATTTGTTTGCATATACCAAATTTATGATCAAAACATGAGAATATTTGATCAAACTTGAAAATACAACCGAATGACTAACATAATTATTTAAGGGGATATCTGCGACAAAAAATATGAGCCAAAACAATAATTAAATTTAAGAAAAGCAAGGTGTCATGCGTAGTTGTAAGCTAGTTTAAAGTTTTGTAACCCCCCTGCAATTTTAAATCACGTTTATCTGCATTCATAACGTGTTATTTAGAGTTAGAGACGATCGAACGTTCAAGAGGACCTAAAATAAAGTTAGATTAGTGATTAGTGGGATAAAACACATAAAAATAAGCTTTTTATCTAATTTTTTGCTTACTTTTGCGAGTCTTATCCGAGTAAAACTTCTTTTTGGAGTATTTTTTGAGTTTATGAAAGAACCGGGGCTACATAGACCAAAAACAATGGTAGATTCGTGTTCAGCGGGCAAAAATACATAAGGATAAGCTTTTTTCTCATTTTTTCTCTGCTCCAGCAAGTATTAAATAAAGAGTTGTTTCCTTTTTTGAGCTAAAACGCGCGCTCATGCGTAAATGTGGGTCGTATGACGTATTTATTATACAGTTTATGTAATCAAACATATATTTACTTAATGAAAAAGTGAGTATTGGAAATAAAAATGTGTTACTTGTCTCCTTTATTTTAAAATTGATATAATTTTGTAGTCTTCTTGAGTTAACATTTGATGAAGTAGAAATTGACGACGTATGCAGTGATTCTGAAAAGGACGAGACTGAAATGATCACAAATTATGAATTTGTTATTTTTCTTTCTTGCCGAGCTAAAAATCGATGAAAATTTCGATATTTGATACAAAATTAACTACTGATATGTCCGATATTCGTCGATTTTTAGCTCGACAAGGAAGAAAAATAACAAAAAATCATAAGAATACTTTTTTTCTTAGAATTTGCCGTAGAATTTAGTTGTATTTTTTTCAGTCCCGTAGAGGGTTTATTTTGAGACATCAAAAATTAGATAGATTTTTTTAGGTTATAAAATGGTCAAGACCCATTCTGGGACCTATGCTGGGACTTTTGCACTATAAAAAGCTATCTCCATGAATTTTTTGGTAGTCATAGTCCGGATCAAAATCTTGCTTTTACTAATATTAAGGTTTAAATGGCTTATAAGACAGGTATAACATATATCTATACATTTAAAAGTATTTTTATTGAAAAGGAGAGAAAATTTTACAAAAAAAACTATCGGTACGTCTATAGTGAAAAATGCTTCCCTGGGAAGCTATGAATTAATTAAAATGTATAAAAAATGCTTAGATCACCTACTTTGACCCTCTGTAACTCGAAGAATAATGATGAAAAAAATCTGAAAAAATTTAGGGATACGCGTGGATACCTAAGGAACATATTCCCAGAGTTATCCCGATATTCATTTTTTGACCGCTCGATTTCACAGAGAACCACCATATATATATAATATTATATATATATGTATATATATTTATGGGACGATCCATGTCAACCGGATCAGTACTGTGTCCAAAATTTGGAGTGACCAAAAAAATCGCCCGAGGGCTCATTTTGAAGCTTAGGACATCTACTTTCAGATTCCGTGTGCGCCTTTGCAAAATCCAATATGGCAGTTCCAACATGGCGGCTGGAAACTCAAGAAAAATCGAGTTTCCAGATTAAAAAGCTTGTAAAAATAAAAATTCGCAACCAATCTAGTTATTTTTTGGCTCAAATTGTAGCTGATGGACGCACTTTGAAAGCTGGGGTGGTTGGTTGGCACAATCCAACATGGCGGATCCAATATGGCGGCAAAAAGTCTAATAAGTTTGACAAATTTTTATGAATTTGGTATATGGGGTTTTTTGGGGTCGCTGGTTACATATGTGAATTCAGATTTACATAAATTAAGTTTTTAAACTATAGTATTATAAGTTAACTAATTAATATTCCAATGTCAAAACATCATTTTTATTTTTTGCAGTAGAGTACCTTTTAATTATAAGTCTATTATCGGTAGTGGGTATAAAAGCATGACTTGTTTGAATTTTGGGGACAGCAGGCGGATTAGAAAATAGTCTGTTGAGTTTTTTAATTGTTTTTTCATGCTCTTGTTTGGTGTAATAAAAGAACTTAATATTTTCAAACTTTGACTGTGCCCAAGTGAAAAGTGTGCTTGAGTTTAAAAGAGCGTCATTTGGTTTGGCCTGTAAACTGTATCGCGTCGCTGCAGATTTTAAACAAGCTCCAAGACCATCGCAAGCACATTTTCCATGCGACGTAGCGTTGCAGTGCCATTCAGCCTCAACACCAAAATCAAGTTTATGATTCATTAAATACCTCATTTGCGTTCTGTTCTTAAAATGCTGCTTCGCACCATCGGAAGTATAATATATTTTCTTGACTTTAGGACATACTTTTTTTATTTCTGGTATTAACTTTTCTTGCATCAAATATACAGCTGCTGCATCATGTTTTGTGCTATCTGAAAGTAATATATTGCTTTGATTTTGGATCCCAATTTCAGAGCGATAATAAAATAAGACCGGGAATACTGTACACTGGTCGTTGTTGTAATGGAAAGCCTGCGCAGCATCTTGTGCAATGTATGCGTAATTTTCTGCAAAATTACAATAGACCAATACTTCATCTGCTCGTAAATTTTCTTTTTGTTTAGATATAAATTCTGTTTGACTTTGAGATATAAAGTGATGAGGTATAAGTGTTTGTAAACGATTTAACAATTGTTCAACAAAATCTTCTGCTGACAAACATTGTTGTACAAGAGTGCATCGATCTGTAGATTGCCAAGTACTGAATATTATTTCTTGAACATTATGTTTTTCCAATAATTCCAAAACCAAATCAGAGAATTTTTCCATATCAGAACATCTCGTGCAATTCCGCAAATGGCAATCAGGAGTCGGCGTTTTGCATAAAATGTAATTTATGCAATCCTTATAATTACTCAGTTCAATTGCAGAATCTTTTGTTAACATTTTCAGGTTCGCAGCATCAATCATCGTTTTCACATTCTGATTATAATACAGACACAGACGCTATGCGTACCTGAAGTACCAGCAAGTACGCACCATTTAGGACGAAGCTCGGCAAATTTACACAGACCCAAAGGATTTTCCGGATACTTTTCCTTAAACATTCTGTGCAAAATTTTTATATCGTAAAGCAGTAAATGCTTTTGTTTCCTTTCGTTTCTCTCATTATTTCTTATGGAAACAGTATCCTTTTTGTTCGGCATAATCCGACCAATTTCCTCAGATTCATAGAAGTCGATTACTTTTGAGACTGTTTCTTCGTTTAAATTTTTTCCTTTCTTGAAAGGAGGAATTGCTAAGACGCCACCAGACCTTTTCAAGTTCTTCGATTCACGTGCCATCCTAAAGGAACAATTGAATTCTTCTGCGGTTTCACGGATAGTCCAAGAGCCTGGTGCAATAGTGAGTATACTTTTTCGCAGAGGGTCGTTTTCAGGTAAACTTTTGAATTTATCCTTTAATCCATTTAAAAGCTCTTCTAAAGATTCCTCTCTCGAAATGCGAGGCTTCTTGGTAACAGAGACATATGGATCGTCTGGTATCTCAATGTCACTAGCGGTATTCTCAGTAGACTCGGTTTGAAGAAAATCCTCAGCAGTAACATCAGAGGCATTACTTTCATGAGAAGCATCCTTATGTTGGTCGTAAATTCTTTTCCTACAACTGTGGCATATTTTTGATGCTGGACTTAACGTTGGAAACATTTGTGAAACAGACTTACTAATAGTACGTAAGTTTGTTCCAATATGACCTTCAAGCTCCAATGGGTTGATACATCTTTTAGAATGTATCTTTGCGTTGTTAACATTCGCCATGTTGTATTGTATTATTGATGCTTCGATTTTTAAAGAATCCCCCAATCTAACTATCCTGAAAAGGACTGTTACTAGTGAACCCAGATGTTGAGAAGTCACATAAAACCTCAGAAAAAGGACTATCCTGAAAAGGACTGTCGCAACTGAGAATACTGGGCACAAATAAAACTTAAGAGAAACTCGCCAATTATCCTGAAAAGGACTGTTGGAGAGTAACCACCGATGTTCCACACGCACCTGAATTAAAATATCAATAACTATCCTGAAAAGGACTGTTATTGAGTGCACCCAGATGTTGTGAAGTCACCCAATACCTCAGAAAAAGGACTATCCTGAAAAGGACTGTCATTACTGAAAATAAAGGGGTTAAAATACAGGTGGAAAATAAAGGTTCGAAATTTACCACCACTATTTTGCACACACTTGGAAATAAATTTCAATGACTGCCAAAAATATCAAAATTGTCAACCATACTCATATCCCAAACAAATTTATTTATTTCTGGTTGGTCATCCGTCATCTCGTGGATGCAGATGAACTATCGAGATATTAAGTTTATGCTATACAGTTTCTTGGGGTCATACGAATGAAGTATACTGGGTTTTAGGCATCGCTGATTGCGAAGATCATATTTTAGAAATTCAAGATAGCGGACGGTTTTTTAAGAATCAACAGATTGGCACCAAATTTAATATACGGTCGCCGGTTATGAATCTGAGGTCATCTTTTCCAAATTCAAGATGGAGGATGCGATTTTGAAAAATCAAACGATTTCCGTCAAATTTAATATATGAGGGTCACTGATCACGAACCAGGCGACAGATTTCCAAATGCAAGATGGCAGATCTAGGATGGTAAACGAGATTACTAAAAATCACAGCACAGTGTGTTATGGCAAAAAATTATTTAAAACTGAAATCGGATTCATCATTAGCCACCCCAAAAATCTCCATTTACCAAATTTGGTGCCAATCGGTTGATTCTCGAAAAAACGGTCTGCCATATTGGATCAGCCTCTTGAATGAAGAAAATCTGACCTCAGATTCGTAACCAGCGACCCCAAAAAACCCCATATACCAAATTTCATACAAATCTGTTGATTTTAAAAAAACCGACCGCCATATTGGCTCCGCCATTTTGAATTTCAAAAATATGACCTCAGATTTGTAATCAACGACCCTAAAAATTCCCGTGTACCAAATTTAGTGCAAATCGGTTGATTATAAAAATTTGTCAAACTTATTAGACTTTTTGCCGCCATATTGGATCCGCCATGTTGGATTGTGCCAACCCACCACTCCAGCTTTCAAAGTGCGTCCATCAGCTACAATTTGAGCCAAAAAATAACTAGATTGGTTGCGAATTTTTATTTTTACAAGCTTTTTAATCTGGAAACTCGATTTTTCTTGAGTTTCCGGCCGCCATGTTGGAACTGCCATATTGGATTTTGTAAAGGCGCACACAGAATCTGAAAGTAGATGTCCTAAGCTTCAAAATGAGCCCTCGGGCGATTTTTTTGGTCACTCCAAATTTTGGACACAGTACTGATCCGGTTGACATGGATCGTCCCATATATATATATATATATATATATATATATATATAT
>JAZHPH010000987.1:0-15917 GCA_037356405.1 Nasonia oneida | reverse complement strand
GCCGATAAGAAAAAATACGTGTCTCTTATTTTCACATGTACTACAACATATCGTAAAATCATTGAAATCGGTGAGGTCGGGTTCGGGTACCTTCCTTGTTAGAGGGCTAAAATTTTGCATGGTGATTTGTTTCAATTTGTTAAAACAATATATCCACATGCCTTTATCTCAAGTGCTGTAGTTTAAATTTTCATGTAAACACCCATCTGTAAAATTCGCACTCAGATCCATAAGATTCAGTATGGATTAGCTAGCAACGACGCAGTCAAGTAAAAATTGTTACGCTTGCCTGTTTATAGATAATAAAATAAACATCTACATCACAAACTTACATGAATACACTGCATATAAGACACTAAAATGATGGATCTTGCCTGCGACTGACTCAAACACTAAGTTGAAGAATATCTATCAAGATCAACATATTTAAACACCATCATTGGTAACACACAGATTCCACCTGATGTTTTCTAATATCCACACTTAAGTACATATTGAAAACTATATATGTCAGTGTGAATGTGGTCATGTTTATACAAATACATAAATGTGTGCAGGTTAGGTTGCCTCTCTTGAAATGTCCATCATTTTTTTGACATATTATGCCCACTTACCATCGCCTGTTAACAGGGACACATGACTACGATATGCCACATACTTATCCAAAGAATACATGACTCCTTAATGTAAGTTTTATTATATTCGTTAAGATTAATCATGATTCATAAAAAGGAGGATTTATTTTAAGGAGTTAATAAGGAATCAACGTCTATGCTTTAGAAGAAAGTAAATATTTTACTTTATAAAAACTTGACAAATATTTTGAATATTGTAAAACATATAACAAGATGTCAAGAATAAAGTATAAAATCTAGATTTAGTGTCAGTATAAAAATAATTACATTAAAAAAAACAGTTTAAATTTTATGATAACAAAACTTCACAAACTTATGAAACTCTTCATGCAATTATTATAAAATATGTACTAATTGTAAGTATGGTAGTTTTTAATTGACAGCAAAAAGAAAAATTGAAAAAATTAATCGTACAATTTTTGAGAATTTTATTTTGCTCTTAATTAAAAACCATCATACTTAGAGGGCTAAAATTTTGCATGGTGATTTATTTCAAGTTGTTAAAACAATATATCCACTCATTTTTATATCGAAAGAATGATAGTTTCAACCCTGTTAAACGCAGAGCGTATTATTAATAAGCTTGGATTGGAATCTAATTTTTGTTCTCAATGTACATCCTCACACACACACATACACACGCGCGCGCTAACATACACAGGCGAAATCAAAAATAAATTTTTACTTCCAGTACACGATGTCCAGGTGTCAAAATCACCTCCCGGATGGCGAGACATGGTCTATGATACAACGCACTTAGTATACAACAAAAGCACCAGAAGAAAATTTTTACTTCTAGTAGACGATGTCCAGGTGTCAAAATCCCTGTCCGGAAGACGAGACATGGTCTATGATACAATGCACTTAGTATACAACAAATATACCAAAAAAAAATTTTTACTCCCAGTAGAGGATGTCTAGGTGTCAGGATGATCATGAGGTTAATCCTTTTTAAAGTAATATATATGATATATGATGCTACCTTCCAAGTTATACAAAGTTTAACCACAAAAAAACCTTGTTTATAATCAAGAATATATTATCAGCTCCAGAATTACAGGAAAACTAAAATTCCAAATTTTAAGGGCTGACTTTCACTTTTGATTCCTAATTATTTATTTAAAATTCCAAGAAGTCCTGAAAAATTCCCTGAAAAACCCGGAAAGTGCAAAATTTAATCTTTACATTAAAATATTACAATATTGGCGCACAAAAAAAAAAAAAAGAAATAAAATAAAACGGTAGAAATGTTCTCAGATGTTAGGACTAAATGAGACAGATAAAAAAATTTCAATTAGAATTGAAGGGATTTGAATAAATTGAACTGGAAATGACGTTTTGGACAGAAATTTAAGCAAATTAATATTATGTAGATAGATGTAGATAGGCTTGTAATGCTATAAAACGAAAACACACTTTATTAAAAAGTCAGGAAATAGATTTTGAGAAAGCAGTAAATAATTATGTTAAGCCTATTGTTGAACCGCTGGAAAAGTTGATACATGTGACTGAGACAACTAATAACATGAAAAACTAGCGCTCCACACGCGGCCTTACGGCCACGATGGCTTGCTGCCTTGCATCGCGAAGCGTTTTGCGTGTAAGGCACGACCGCTGACGCTCGCCCGATCCACCGACGCTCGCGCTTCGCTTCGAGCGAGCGTCAGGCAATTGATTAAAGCTTTTAGGCCAGATATAGCGTGTCACACCGAAATTGTTATTCAATTATATGTACCAAAAATCGTTTCTAGGGTTGTTATTTATGTGTAAGCGTTTTGAAAAAATGTTTGTCACAGTAAAAAGTTGTGTTTTTAAAATATCTACAACTTCTAGATTTAATGTTTTTATGTAAAATGTATAGTCTTAAAGTTTTGTGATAAAACTGGTTTATTGCTATAAAAAATTGATTAAATAATAAAAGTAATTGAATTTTTTATCAATGAAAACGTATCTACTAATACCACTACTACTACTCGAGCACATTTTATGTAAGTAAAAATGAAAAAATCGTTAGTGGAAGAAATCTATGAGCCTGCAAGACGCAGCTATCCTCGACGCTCATTTAAAATAAGAGATATTGAAAAACATGGCAAGCAGATCTCGTTGTAATGATACCGTACGCAAATGAAAATAAAGGCTATAAGATAACTCTCATAATAGTTGGATAAACAAAAATTATGTGTAACCATGGATATAAGTGAAATAACAAAAATCAATAAAAATTTTCTTGCTTATTTATTTATTTTTATACTGATTTTCTTACATTTTCTTCAGAGTACTGGAGAATAATTGCATATGTTTTTTTAATCCTTATTTTGAAACGTTCTCGATCACGGGCAGTTTGCTCCCACTCTCCATAACAAGCCTTATGATAGGCAAATTTCCATGCATAAATCAGATAAACTATGACATCATCCGAAAAATGTACGCATTTTTTCTTCTCTTTGCTCCTCACTCTTCTGAAATTAATGGTTATGTATGTTTAAAAAAAAACTAGGACATAACAATTATTATACTTATCTGATTAATAATCATACTTACGTACCCTTTATCTTATAATGATACCATGCTAAAGTCTGTATATCATTGTCTTAAATGCGTTTTTTATCGTTCTACGGACATAGAGCGATTTTTTTCTGTCTTATGGTTTCCATATTGTGCAGCCGTGAACGTATAACATGCTGTTTTCGACGTTTAATGCATGTGTTTCGAAGACAATCCACATATTTGTCAAATTTAATGCTTTTTTTTACAACGGAACTCTTAATTCCTTTGATTTTTTTTTTCATAGAATCATGACCATTGATCAAGCCAACAAACTCAGTAAGGACCTTGCTGATCTTTAATGGTAAAATATCTACTATCTACTATTATATTAAAGTTCTCAATGTACCTGTGTGCCGTAAAGCCATTCACATCTTTGCTCAATAACTGACATATTTCATTTGTTTATAATTATTTATAATTCATAGCGCATTATTTACATGTTGCCCATACATATCTAAACCAGCGCGCCACACGCGGCCTGAAGGCCGCGGTGTCTTGCCGCCTTGCATCGCTTCGCATTTTGCGTCTACGAAAAGTAGCACTGTTCAAATTTCCCGTCATAAGTGGCATAACTCATTTGACGCACGCTAGACTAGCACAACTCAAAATTTCCTGCGAAGACTAGCACAACTCAAAGTTTAAACGAATTTCTATAAAAATTTCCCGATTTTTCCCGAATAAACATTTTTAAATATACACAATTCACAACTTTTTACCGAATTTAGAATTGTTTTTCCAAATATCATAATTTTTAACTGACATTTTTTTAATTATGTACTTTTTTTAGAAATTTCTAAAACCTTTTAAAACTTTGAGGTTTGTCTTTCTTTTTCCAAGGTTTTCATGAACTTAACCAACCAAATAACCTAATAAAAACGTTAAATACTCACATTTTAAGTAATATAAAGTCGCGAGTTGTGCTACTCTTGGCCGCATTTCTGAACTGTGCTACTCTTTGCGGCAAATCGTGAGTTGTGCTAGATTTGTTTGAAAATTTGAACTGCGCTATTCTTCGTAGGGAGAGCCGATATTATCAATGAATGCGTAGTGCAAAACGGCAACGACAAGACGATGTAGCAGTGGTGTTAGTAGTTGCTATAGTGCCTGTATACTGTATATTGTATTTTCAAGAGCCTCCGCTCAGCGTGGTTTTATTCTTGGATTGGCAGCTCGCGGTTCTTATACATAAGACAGTGCTAAAAGTATTTAAAAGTAATGTACCTAAAATGGCACCAATGATGCGATGTGTAAGTATCAGTCATCGAGGAATGTAGCGATATAGGAGGATACGTAACTTCAGCAAAAAACTTGACTTTTTTCTTGGAGGTTATCTGTTGTTTTTGTGATTATTCCTGCTGTTGCTCCTGCTAATTCTACTACTATGCTGATAATATATTTGGCTTGCTAGATGCTGTCTAGGTGACCATCACACAAAAATCACAAAGTATTCTTGTTCTTGTGTTTATTATTTTTATTATTTAAAATAAATATTTATTCTTCTGTGAGCAGTGAAATTAGTGACGATGTGTTTGTGTGATCAGTTTTTAGAGTTGAATCAGTATTGTAATTCTGATGCCCTCTAATGGTAGCTATGTGACATTGGTGTTAGAGGACAGAGATGATAACTATTTATCGCTGCCAATTTGACTATGCGTGCACTACCCTGGAGCTAATTCGCATTGTCTGGGCAGTGTAGACTGACTTCTTTAACTACATCATATTGCGGTGGTGCTGATTGGCATCTCTGGGTACTTCAAAGTTATCTGGTCTTGCTGCTTGGTGTTTCTGGCTGATCTAACCAAATCCGGTGACAATCCTGAAGCTCTATTCCAACTTTCTAGATGTACTGGTGATGTTTCTGGTTTTCTGAACCTGAGAATGACCATGGAGCCGTATGTTTGCTTTCTGGCAGTCCTGGTTGGCGTTGCTGGCTGCTTGAACCACCTCGAGATTGGTGCTGGATTCAACTTTCTGGGATTATTAGTTGATGTTCTTTGATAATTAAACCACTTTTATACGGTTCTGGAGATAGGTTTGTACTATCTGACATGGTAATATTCAAAATACAAAGACATAGGAGGGATTTCTTGAAACATTTTTGGCGGTGTTGATATACTTAATAGCTGTATTGTTTTAAATTCTTATTCTAAGAGATTGGTTGTCTCAATCTATCTATAACTATTTGTAAGAAAAGTTTGAAATATATTATTTCTATGTGTCTAGGTGTACGAGCAATGCTGCATTTGTTGGCATCGTAGTCTACTGCATACACCGGAGTATAACTAATGATATTGGTGTCGTTGGTATTTGAGCTGCCAAAATCTTGGAGTTGGAGGAAAGCACCAAGTGTGGGACTCGGCGGCGGCGGCCACCCCTACCCAGTAAACACATATCTCCCTGTACGCCCGACGTCAGCCCGGATCCGTTTATCACATTACTGCGAACTGCGCTTCCATTACGCAATCATTCCTCATTTCCGATCATTCATTACTACTATTGTACGCTTTCACTCTCTCTATCACTCAGTTATCCAGACATCCATCTGCTTTCTTACCTCTTAATATACTACCAACGTATCACGCAATGTTTGCCCAAGGGTCTGCGTTGGTTGTCACCAGTACCGTCACGTTGTCTGGCGTGATCGACGTGCCAAATAGTGTATCGAGTCGCTGTCGTTTCTCAGTCCAACGGTCGCACACGAAGAATGTGTGTTCTGCGTCGTCCCAAGCCTGTCCACAGTATGTACACTCCGGTCCTGTTACTTTATTCATTCTATAAAGATACTTTCGGAAGTACCCGTATCCAGACAAAAATTGGGTAAGATAGAAGTCTACCTGACCGTGCTTTCTGTCCTTCCAGGGTCCGACCTCTGGTATTAATCTGTGTGTCCAACGGCCTTGTCCGTTCGTAGTCCATCTTGTCTGCCAGTCTTTGATCGTCTTGGTACGTTCCTCTGTCACAGCGTCTGCCCTCCCTACGTTCGAGCTTCGTACGTATAGCCGTTTCCGCTCGCGCGCGAGAAGGTCGATCGGGATCACGCCCGCTATCACGAATATCGCGTTTTCGGATACGGTCCGATACGCACACGCGATCCTTAACGCCCCAGTCCATTGTACGCTCGTCAGAGCCTTCGCCCGCTTTTTGACTCTCAACGCGTCCGCCCATACCTCCGCTCCGTAGAGCATGATCGAGTGGGTGACGCTCATAAGTAGTCGCCGTATACTCGATTTCGGTCCTTGCGTATTGGCCATGAGTTTACTCAGGGCCTTTGTCACGTGTGCTGCCTTAGTCGCCGTGTTTCGTATGTGTGCCCAGAAAGTCAGTTTCGTGTCCAGGGTCACCCCTAGGTACTTGACTTCGTTTCTGGTCATCATTTGTTCCGTGTCCACGTTCATAGGTATAATCGTGTCAATCCGTTTTCTTGTGAGTAACAGTAACTCAGTCTTTTGTAATGCGAGTTGCAGTCCGTGGTCCGTCATCCACGTATTTACACGTCTCATCACCTGGTTCAGTTTTAGCTGCGCCAAATGATTACAGCCGCCACGTCGTCTGCGTATGCGACGAGGCACGTGTCGTCCGGCATGCCCAGTCTTACAAGTTCTTGTTAGTAATATCCATCGTATAGTATGTTCCAGAAGTCAGAACCCAGGATTGAGCCCTGTGCTACTCCTGACGTCAGCTGTCTCCGTCGTGTACCGTCCGTTGTCTCATACGTCAGGTATCGGTCCCGTAAATAATCCCTCACAACTCGCACGAGGTAGGCAGGTTGTCCGGAAGGTTGTCTCCAGAGCCCCCAGAATATCTGTCCACCTTGCAGAGTTGAAAGCGTTGCGTACGTCGAGTGTTGCCAAGAGTATCATTGGCCTGGCTCCATGACATATGTCATTTGTCTTGTTTACGATCTGTACTACGTCCGTTATTACTCCAATTGTTGAGCGTCCTCGTCTAAATCCATGCTGTCGGTCCGAAAGGTCTCCGGCGGCCTCCACCGCCTGCAACAGTCTCGGTAGCAGCAATAGCTCGTACAATTTTCCCGGTGTGTTAAGAAGGCTTAGAGGTCTATAGAAGGACGACGAAGCGGGATCCCTCTTACCTTTAGCGATAAGGACCAGCCGCGCGCCCTTCCAGGGACCCCCAAACACTCCCGCCATCAGGCAGCCGTTGTAGAGCTGCAGCAGTGCATCGGGCTGTTCGGCGACGATGATCCGCAGCAGCTCACCAGGCACGCCGTCAGGCCCCGGGGCTTTCCGAGGCTTTAGCTTGGCTGCAGCACTCTCGAGCTCCGCCACCGTGAAAAGTGGGCACTCCATTGCGCTGTCCTCGTCCGTGTCGTCAGTTCTGTCTGGGTGGGATGGAAAAAGACCGTCAACAATCCTCTCCATCGTGTCCGCGTCTTTCGTCTCCGGGGGATCCCAGGCGCCAAGTTTGCGGGTAACAATCTTGTAGCCCTGCCCCCAGGGGTCCGAATCTACTTCGTCCTCCAGTCGTCTCCAGCACTGTCGTTTTGTGGCGTTTATCGTGTGTCTGAGTAGTTTCCTCGCAAGCTTGTGTTGCTGCGAAAGAGCGTCTCTTTCGTCCCTGTTCCTTACGTCTTTTGACTGTCTTCGTAGTCGGTGGCATTCACTTTTGATTTCAGCTATCTCTTGCGTCCACCAGTAAGTCTGCCGTTTGTCCTGTCTGTGTTGTTTCCGTGGCATCGTAGCTTTACAGATACACTGCAGATACTTTTCCAGATCCTTAGCACTCCGTTCAGCAAAGACTCGGTCTGTTTGGGACGGATCTGCAGAAGGTATCGCTACGTTCCGCAGTTGTCTCGCGAGCTCGACCCTGTTTATCCGTCCCACGTCCCATCGTGTAGTCCGTCTGTTTTGTCTTCGCCTCGCCGCCGTGTCATTGGTCAAGCTGAAGACAATGTACTGGTGATCACTGGCCGTGTAGTCCTCGATCACTCTCCATCCCCACAACCTTGTCAGCATACTGTCTTTCGAGAGGTCTCTAACGACGTCTTCCAGGACTTCGAGCTTTTCTGCATATTCGCGTGCGCTATTATTCGGGTAAGGTAGACACTGACAATGGTAACAGTGCCGACCCTCACCCAAACATAGTCTTCTCCGGACCCGCTGTCTGTGATCCGCGACGCGTTTATCCCTCGTACCCATACCGCCGCCGTGTTCGTGCTGCTAGCGATCCACGTCGGTTCGGGAAGATTTCTGTATTGCTCGCTTATTACGAGCACGTCCGCGTCCGTTTCCGCCGCAATTTGTGGGAGCAACGTGAGTGCCACGCTGCTCCTGTTCAGGTTGCATTGGAGTATTGTCAGGTCCATTTTGTCTGTTTCGTCTTGTGCTCCGTCAGTGCTGCTTCAAACACGGCACACGAGGCCGTGCCAGGCACGTGAGCCAGATCTTGATTGGCTCGCCCCACGCAGAGAAAGCAGGAGGGCGTACTGGTTCACGCCTTGCCCACATGCCCCTTTTGGCCGCATTTCCAGCAGCAGTCGCGTGTTTCTTGAGCAGATCCGTAGCCTCCTTCGCATCAAACTCACAGACAGCTAGCGCCTGTCCGCGATTATTTGCTTCAAAGACATGCACATTCCGCTCAGTCTCGGTCCCGATTTCGCAGTTGATCGCGTCCACGACGTCCTTTTTTGTTGTGACGCAGTCTAGGCCCATAAATTCCAGCGTCACCCTGGAGGTCATGTCCTTTACTGTCGCACTCTGTCCCAGTACAGTTTGTAGGGTCTGTTGGAAGGCCTGTCGTTCTTGTTCTTGGTCGAGCTGTAGAAGTACCGATCCGTCTTTGGTCTTTCGTATCGCTCTAACATCCACTTTGCTGTCCGTCGGGTTCACGTTCTGTCGTAGAGACCGTATGACGTCCGAGTATGTCTTGCCCTCGGCTGGCTTGATCAGAATCGCACCTCGCCTGGGTTTCAGGTTTGGTCGGTCTGTCTTGCGCGCTTTGGGCTCTTTAGTCTTCGTCTGTGATTTCTCGTTTGTGTTCGTTTCTGGTCCTGTAGTCGCTTTTCCCCTTTTTCGGTTTGTCACAGTGGCCTAAGTATCCTTTGCTAGGTTCCTCTGTTGGTCTGGGATTACCAGTTCAGGACTCGGGGTTTGTCTGCCCGCTTTTCTTTTTACTTGCGGTGTCCCCGTTTCCTTGTCAGTCCGCAGTCCTTCAGTTGACGTCATTTGTCACAGTAGCCTCATACGTTGGAGCTCACGTATCGCAACGTCCACTGCCTCACCAATCTCATTCATACCGCCCGTCACCACGCGACTAATATTCTTTTGGACAGTTGTCTGCGCCCGCATCTTAACTAGGTTGCTGCTTATTGCGAAGAGTTGCTCTTGCAACTTCTTCTCCGCAGCCTCCCAGCTGGTTGGCGTTGTTCCGAGGATTACTTCCGTTCCTTTGTTAGTTCCTGTCGCATTGTCCGCTGCGTCAGCCAGGTTTCCTACCGGCGCAGGAAGAGAGCAGGGAGACTCTCGTTGATGTTGACTCACAGGCTGCACTGTTAAGCCTGCTTTCTGTGGTGTGTTATTCATTTTTTTTTTCTCCTTTCTTCTTCACGTGTTCGAGCGTGCTTTGTAATGGTCAGGAGGCCCAATGAGTAGTAAGCATGACATCCCGTCCTGAGCTTCCTTAACCAATAGACGATCTAGCAGTCCGATGGCATCGACCTTGCCCCCCCTCCCCCTCCCGCAGCAGGGTCCCATCCGGTCGCCAGCCGGCACTACTACAGAAGGCGAGCTTTTTCGCGCAATGTGCAGGGCAGCCTCCCTTGCTGGTTAAGCAGGGTTCGGGCCCTCCTACTATTGTGCGGCCCATCAGTGCATTTCTGGTTTTACAGGCAGCACCCTCCAGAGTGTAATCGCTCTTGTTGGTGGTGAAGCCCCCTCATGGACATCATATACTTACAGTCAAGGGGCACTGCTGCACCGCAAGCCCCTCCGGAAGCGAACCTCAGCGATTCCTCACATACTTGGGAGAAACCCGTTTATAGGGCCCCCAGCCACTCATAACCCGCCGGGCGTTGGCCGTTTATAGGCGCACCCCTCCAACATTCATGAGCAATAACCCGTTTATAGAGCTGCTCAGTCCACTCGTCGCCTCAGTTCGCTCCCGACAGGACCTCCGGTACGTGTTTGCGTGTTACTGATGAGTGGATGTGCACATCAGCAGTTACCACTATACCTGCGTTATCCGTGAGTCAGAGCTTCCTATTAGCCATTTCCGTTATAGCGTTGCTGCAGGGAGCATTGACGCGACGGAGAACGTTTCCAGTGGGCCTTGGAAGTTAACATCTGCCAGAAGTGGTTTTACCGCACTCATGGCCAACCCACCGATACTGACTGTGTTATTATGATCATAAATTTTATCATTATTATTCATGTGTGATATTTCAACTCTTTTTTATATTATTTTCAATTATGAATTATGATATTTATAGTAAAAAATATTTACACAGTATATATAATCACAGTACATATAATCGACAGATCCATTATTATATTTATTTAATTTAAATATGTAATGATAGTGCATAGCATACAAAAAACACATTCATATTATTATATATATTAAAACATATATATTTCATTAACATATTTTATTAAAAAATATAATATAATTTTTAATATTTTATTATTTTAAAACGTGTTTTACATTAAAATTTAGTGAACAAAACAGATAATTTACTTTATTATAAGTTTAAAATAAGTAAAATTTATAAATTTCACATAATGAGGGCCAATACGGGTTTTCCACCCAGATGATAACATGAAAACTCTGGCTGTGAGCTCCAATATTTTTGTTTTTCAATAATTTAATTTAAATAAAATTTTTTGTAAGTTTTAAAACATAAAAATTTTGTAACTCACAGCCAGAGTTTTCGTGTTATCATCCTGATGGTAAACCCGTATTGGACCTCATTATGTGAATTTTATAAATTTTATTATTTTAAAACCACTTCGAAAAAATATACTAAAGGATAAAAATTTGTTCATGATCATCACCTGATAATCAGCTGATTATCATTAACATTTTATCTCACATAAACGCATATTTATAACTATCAGCTTAATTAAAAATACTGAGCTAAAATCACCTGATAACCAGCTGACGTTTTGGCATGATTATCAGCTGATTATCAGCTGATTATCAGCTGATTGTCATCTGATTTTTTTCAGTAGGGTTCTACCTCTTCATCGTCTGACAATTGAATTGTGTTAGTTTGTTCTTCTTTCTCTTCTATTTTTCTTTTTTGGGCTTTTGGGTAGGGTTTTAATCCGATCATTACGGTTTTGCTGTACTGGGCATCATCTTGCCTCATCCAAATGGGAAAGTTCTCGGTTCTGGATGAATGTCCCAAATTTTGAGCAGGAAGTGCATCTTTAACGCTAAGAATGTCCAAAATCTTCACGTTGCCTTTGTTTAACTGTTTATGTTGCTTATGTCGGTATTCGGCCCTCTTCTTAGCTTCTTTCAAACTCTGTAAAAATCAAATATATTAACGCAAGATTTTAACACCTGTAATTAAACCTGTCAAAAAAATTTTTTTTTAACTTTAATTCTGATTAAACGCCCCGATCTAAACGCGATTTTACGACTCGACAATGTATATTCGATACTTATAAAAGCGGGCAATAACTCTCTGGATAAATGGAAAATATATTTTAGAGACGCAATCAGAGTTATATCCACGAGGCAAAAACAAAAGAGTTATTATTCAGTCTTTTGTGCATCCAAGGCTGCGCGAGGAAGTTTTCTTAATATATACATACACATACGCAATCTTTAATTGCTTTAGATGCTGTATACGCCGATAACTACACTCGCTTAAACCATATAGTGTGTAACGATTACTGCACTTTTCTGCATTTTTTCTTACTAACGATTGTCTATACATTCATAGAGGTGGTCCGTAATTTTTTTTTGTTTTTCCAATTTCCATCGAGAAGAATTACATTTTATATAGTTCTATGTCGCCGAACTAAGTCGAATATGTAGATGCCTATTCGGCGGTATATGATACCGAGATTTGTACGAAGACACTATATAACGCACATAAATTCGATACCTCAAAAAGTGGGAAATAAATAAAGAAACGTAATGTATGATTTATGTACTTAAAATTAATTAACTAAGGAACTAGTATACAACTAAAATCTATATCGAAGACACGCTAGATTTACACATTTCTCTTGCAAAAAGCGCTCTTTCTACAATCTTATACACAATACACACGCAACGACGCCTTTGATGCTTGCGATCAGCACAACTGTTTTAAAAATAAAATTCGGAACCGCCGCTTTATATATGTTATGCTTTATATATGACTATGGAGCTCGAAGCGCCTCTTGATAAACACTCACGCGAATTACAGAATTATTTCTTAATCAAATTTATCATAATCTCAGTTTTAGCCATTTTAGTTTATCGACGACACCGACAACGATCGTAATTATAGCTTGTGGAAAAACCATAAGGCACTGTATACTAACCTTTTTTCCAACATTCTTCATTGCAATTCACAACGGAATTTAGTTCTTTGGTAAGCTGTTTCAAGTAAGATTTCATAATCCCAACCTCTAGTGTCCCCTTAGTAAAATCAGTATGTTTCTTCATGAAAGAGTAAAGGTTTTCATTTTGCTCTTTTGTTGGTCTTTGTCTACAACACGAATAAATTGGATTTTATTTAATAGGTTTTTTAATAATTGTGGCCGTGATAGATGACGTAATCGAGTAACCGTATAATAACTTAGTTACAAATATATAACGTAATTTAGTTATAAATGTATAACGTAAATACCTTTTACTAGACATCTTGAAATGCTCCTCTCACGAAAGTCAAAAGCATACTGTACTCACGCGACGTTATTTAGTATAGAGCTAATATACAAAGATTTTGAACGTATTCTCCCTCTCCTTTTTATAAATTCCTTTACTCGAACGAACTTAGAGAACATGTGTGTTTACAAAATTGCCCTATCTGACCGCAATAATAGATGAAACCTTTAGAAAGCATTTGCTTTACCGACGCGTTTATTCTATAAGGTAAAGCCGATGTATGCACTGCCCTTTATAAAAATCACGGTGATATAATATATTGCGTCGTACTTCTGATAGAAAATAAACTGGTTCAGCCAATTAACTTTAAAAAAATCAACCTGAAAGCTGTCTTTTTAATCTCCGTTACTTTAGTATTTATAACATAATTATTAGAATATTATTTAATTAGTGAACTTACCCATTGTCAAAATCTTTCATAAAAAATGGTTTTATGACAATTTCAAGTATAACAGGTAATCCATTGCCAAATTTTCCAAAAATAGCGCTAACTTTCATTTCCAGATCAGTCAGTGGCTCAGCTGTTAAAGCTATATTTCCAGTAGCATTTTTTTGCGTCAAAAAAGCAGCATTCTTCTTTTTGGTATTTAGGCGTAAATTTTTCCAAGTCTAAATTAATTAAATTTAATATTTAATTTACTTTAACGTTATTGCTTTGTAATTATTTTAATAAAATTTAGTTTTTGGAATACGTATAAATTAATTGAATGCAAATAGTTACTTTTTTCCAACCATCAGCCAGTAGTGCGACAGCCAGGTAGGTTCCCGTGGCCTTTCCAATTCTAAAGACTCCACCAAAGTTTTTCTAATATATTTTTGCCTGCTGAATCCGAATTTCGAGATTGGATTGTCGAAAAAATGGCAGGTAATTTGTTATAAACAGATTATAACAATAATACAACATTTTTGACTTTTTTTTTTGTTGAAATTTTTTTTATTGATAGATATGTTAAAAACATAAATATTACATTACTTGACTATATCTTACGTTCTTAAAATTCAAAAATATCACTTTAGTCCATTTTAGTCAATTTCAGAATTTTTTGAATTATTATATTTTATAATTGCCTTCATCTAGTTAATCCTGTATTTTAACAATAAGATTACTTTTTCACTACTGATTTTAACGAATTATCACTCTTATTTGTATTTAAAAAGTGTAAGCGTGCATCGTATATTCAAAAAATCGCGCCAAATCAAGCGGTTGGAGTTGGCGCCCGATGTCGCGCCTGATTGTTGACGCGTTTAAACTTGTTTATAACAAGCAGAGCCTCGCGCTCGTGCGTGCATGTTCTTGCGTATTATGTTTGTTCTGCCAAACAGTAGATGTGCGATATGCTTATTATATGAATCTATGCTAGTTTTAAATCTTAATTAAAATGAGTGATTTAGTTGATTTTGATAAGTGTATTATTTGTCAAAGACGCAAAAGTACAAAAGTTTGTAGTACAGAAAATGGAAGAAAAAAACTTATTGAAGTTGCTGATATACGTCACGACGATGTACATTATCGACTAATCTTGTTGGCTAAGATGGTAAGTTAAATAAATCATATAAAAAGTCTCGCAGCTTAGATAATAATTGTAAAATAATTTTTTATAACTTTTAATAATTTCTAATTTTAGATGTGTTTTTTTATCATCTTAATAATTGTTATAAAAATTACACCCACGTAAAAACGTTAAATAATCTAAAGACTATAGAAACATAAAATGTAGATGCACTTAATGGAGACCACAATGTTAATACACAATCAAGTTTTGAGCAACCTGAGCAGCGTCAATCAAAAATATTAAGTGGCGACTTCTCTATAAAAAATAATGTTTGTATAATTTGCAATCAGACGAAAAAAAAGAATGAATCTATATTACACGAAATGTAAGAGATCAAAACAGTTGATAAATTCTTCAATGCAACTCGATCATTTTTTGACGACGTCTTTGTAAGAACAGTTAATCTTAATGATAGTAAATCTTGTTACGCAGCAGGGTAAAAAATATCACACAAAATACTTACTCGAATATGAATACAAATATGACCAATTAATGAAACGTCAAGATGAAAAGAAAAGTGATACAAATGACGAAAACAGAAGTGATGTAAATGATGAAAAGCAAAGTGATGTAAATGACAGGTCTTTAGAAACGAAGAACTATCTGCTTGATATTATACAATCTATAGAATCAAGATTTTATTTAGGTGAAGTATTTTCTCTCAACGATTTATCAAAGCTTGTTACGGATACATATGGTATAGATTTTCGAGTAAAAAATGCTAAAATTAAATCTTGTCTTATCGACTACTTCAACGAAAAGGTTTGCTTTGTTTATCGTAAACAAAAAAATAAATCACTAATTTTCTATTATTCTAAAATTAAAAGTACAACACGAGATTCATGTAATAATGACTGTATATCTGAATGTGCAAACATTTTGAGAAATTCATCAAGTGAAATTAATTTTGATTTACAAGACAAGTTCTGTGATGAAAATGACATAAAAGAATCTTTGGCAAATATGAAAATCCCTAAGCAATTCTCACAGTTTTTATCGAAACTTTTCAATATTGAAGAAAATGAACTCTCCTCTTACTTAAATAATTTCGAAACCGATGAAATCAAAAGTGCAAAACATTTAAAATTATTACGAATAAAAAGCCTTTTTCAGATAATATATTTTACATTAAAAAGTGGTAAAAAGAAAACTCCACAACATACACTTACAGCTCTATATGTATATGCTGCAACGAAAAGTAAAAATATCATAACAATATTGAATCGTTTAGGCCTTTCAATTAATTATGATGAAGTTTTAAGGATCAGAGCTCGACTTGCTTCGTTTGACATACAGAATTCTCAAAGCGACGTACCTTTGCCTAGTCATTTCGATA
>JAZHPH010000986.1:0-15960 GCA_037356405.1 Nasonia oneida | reverse complement strand
GAGAAGGGCGAGAAGGGCGAGAAGGGCGAGAAGGGCGAGAAGGGCGAAAAGGGCCTGTCGACGAGCTCGCTGTTCCGCAGGTCCGAGGCGAGCCTCGCCGGCGGGGCTCGGCAGAGCAGCGCTGGAAGCGGCAGCAGCGGCCGGAGCCAAGGTATACGAAAGTTGCAGAAGTGTCTGAGCACCTCGGTCAGCCACTACGAGGGAAGTGCTGCCGCTGCTGGTCAGAGCGAGAACGCCGAGAGAGGCGGCTTTGCGACAAGCTTCCCGTTCCACGCTCAGCGCAGTGTTGACATTCGCGGCTATACGGCTACCGCCTCCTCCCAGGCTTCTCTGACTTCCCCGTTTATCCTCACCAACACCAGACAGTATAGCAGCTTCGGTAGTATCTCATTATTAACAGAACAGCCAAAGCGACTGCAAACTTTATTCTTCTCTTCTCTTCTCTTCTTTACTAACTCTCAATCTCTATCTTAAATTATTATATGCCAATACTATACTACTCTACTGTCGTCACTGTACTACGGCTACTACACCACTTTCTTTATACCACTGATTAACGATGATGATGCTGTCATGATTATGTCTCTTGTAAAC
The DNA here is from genome assembly GCA_037356405.1 of Nasonia oneida. Lineage (NCBI taxonomy): Eukaryota > Metazoa > Arthropoda > Insecta > Hymenoptera > Pteromalidae > Nasonia > Nasonia oneida. The sequence goes on along the minus strand of JAZHPH010000986.1, from coordinate 15,366 downwards.
TATTCTATTACTCTAAAATTACTCTAAATGTGTACATATCGAGTTAGCAAACGACACCTGTTCAAATGTCTCCTACGAAACTGCTTGCAGCACACTGATTATCAACGCGAGCTATAGAGAATTCGAATTTCGATGAATTTCGATGATTCCTTATCTTGCAACTTGTTCGAACGCAAGGTTTGAGGATTAACGAAAAAATGTTCAAAGCCTATTTTTTTGTCATTCAATTCGGATTTTCCGCAGAGCCAAGTAGCGCGAGCCTCTCGGAATGGAATTGAATCACATTTTCCGATGGAAAATTGTTGATATGTAGAAGCATGAACACGAGCAAATGCATTGTTCTACGTGTCGATACCATTAATACACTGATACTCACAGCCATCAGCATGAAAACCAAGCTATCTTGTTGCTACTTTACGAAACTTCTTCGCAGGCAATTAGATCTTCACGTTTTTCTAGACCAAATCGATCTAGAGTGATCTGCGAATCAATAAAGCACAGCTTCTCATTGCACCGATGGTATACAAGAGTCGAATCATCCAAATTCCGATTTTCTCGTTCTATAGCAAACTCTAATTTCTTTCACTGCACCGACGTGTCTTGCGCCACAAAAGCTCTTTTACAGCGAACAAACTATTTGTACTCTGCCTCACTGTCACTCTAAAAACAAACGTACAAAGAGTTGCCCTGGCAAATAATCGGCTCACTCTTCACTTCTTGCGGATTGTGCCAATGGTAATGACTGTGTTGCCTTGTGTATATATACATTTACACAATACCTATTATGTGATCGAGCGGTATACTCATCAGAGATTAAATCTTTCACTACGTAGTAAGCTCTTTCTCTCCGTTCTCTCTCTCTCTCTCTCTCTCTCTCTCTCTTTCTCTCCCTCTCAAAAAAAACACATCCTCTCTTTCTCTGTCTGTCTCCTATAGCTGAAACAATGCCGCCGCGAGTTTTAGCGATGTGACTAGAGTGCAATGTGTTAACACCACTCAGCCGAGATGAGACGAGAGGGACGAAAATGGAAAAAGTAATCTATAGCTAAGGGATGACAGTGCGTGACTCGATTCTGGCATATTTATGATAACTCTCTTAGCCCTACTTTCTCATGTGCTTTACTGTGCCCTGTTTACGCATAATTTGCACTCCAAGACACGACCAGTTCAAGGTAAGCTTTCGTTCTGTCTCTGTCTATCTATCTCCTTCTCTTTGTCTGTGTGCGCTGATTCACCGTGCAACACACGATGGCATTGATAAAAGATAATATTGATAAATAAATGATCTCCTTTAAACTGAAACCAGAATGATTCTGCGGGGAGAACTCTGCTCGCACGAACGAATCCGCAGAACCATTGAACACAATAAACCAAAAAATAAACGATAAACATTATATAAAAGAATCGCTGAAGAATCATAGATCCCAGATCGAGTCACGCAGTGTCATCCAAATCGAGAGTAAGAAAAAGAACGCAGAATTGTATGTTGAAACCAATATGACGTGAGTGAAGAAAATGTAAAACGAATCAGATGACGCTATAGAGAAAAAATACTGTCTGGTTTGCGTCGTTGCAACGAATGATCGGCAATTGCAGCATATCCTCGCTCACGCGCGCACTCGCTCTTCATCTCTCTTTCTCTGTATTATATATACAATATACATACTCTCATCCTCTGTTTGCCTCTATACTTGTGTCATATCTGTGCGTTTGCTCACCTGTTTGCGGTAGAACTCTACACCTCTGTTCAGTTACTGTTGTGCGACTTGAACGAGCAAGACGCTGAATTGAAAACAATTCTATGTGTACAATATAATGAAAAGGAAGAAAACAATCACTTTTCCCTGCGAGCTTCCCCCTCTCGGGAGGCTCCTTCTAATTCTCTCGCTATAGTGTCGCACCTTCAATGGGATTCACGTTCGATATGTATTATTATGTTTTTGTCTGTTTTAGCAACTTTTTACCTCTGCTTACACTGTCTCGGATCGGTTGCTTTTCACATTTATTTCGGATTGAGACATGACTATCTATCTATCTATCATATCTGTGCGAGTTCTGCCCGCGAAACTTCGTAACTGCTTTGAATGAAGGCTGAGACTTGTTGAAAAGATGGAACAAAAAAAAAAAAAAAAAAAAAAAAAATCACTATGGGTGAAATGACGGGGGGACCAGTCAAGTCACGCACAATGCAAGGGAGGGAATCAATCGATCGCGCGGGCATTGATATGAATTCGGTGATGCTGTGCGATTGGAGTAAGTTTGCTCACGTATTCTATATTGAGAAGGAAAGCTTTTGTTGTATACTTGACTGGCTAAACTGTTTTAACACGGATGTTAAAGGCTATTCCATCGTATCAGTAGGAGAAGCTAGAGGCTTGTTTGGCGTGTATGTATATTTTTATCAGCCGATGCTTCAGCCGTTGCAATCATCCTTGTTGGGGGGTTGGCAGCGGCTGAAGCGCCGTCTCCGAGCTCGACGCGATCAGCTAAACTTTTTTTTTGTGTTAAAATCATACGCACTTCAAATTGCCGATTTACGCAAGCAGCTATGAGAGCTGATTGAATATATACATACGTATTCGCTGATTGGCAATTAAATAAATTGACGGTAATTCGCTCGGTAGCGCACAGGATCAGACGCTCGTTAAACCGGTCCACTCTGTGTACCTATATTTACAATTTACTGAAAGAATTGACATTGTTTTCCTGAAAAGAAATTTTTATCAAGTTATTATTATTGCTACTACTATTACTATTACTATTACTATTACTATTACTATTACTATTACTATTACTATTATTATTAATTTTGTTGTTGTTGCTGTTGGGTTTGTCATTGTATAATATTTATTATACTGCACTGTCAGTACTTCAAGTCTTACATCACTATATCTATATTATTATATCGATTATTGTTGCTATACTTTAGACGTTTCTTGGAGGAACTTGTGTATATTAATTACTATTACGAGAAGACTTATATCTATATGAATTCTCTTGGTGCATGCCTCTCAGTAGAATGACTTTCCGAAATTGGCGACTTTGGCCAGAGCTGCGCTTCACCGATTAATCGATTTTCTTTGTTTCTTCCAAATGCTGGCCGAGCAGACAAACCCGACAGTTCATTCCAACGATCTCGTAGCTCGAGTATGTCCTCGCTGGAAAACATTGCCACTGAAACCGTCAGCTGCCTTACTTTTGCCGATTCCTACACGAAAAAGAGCGGTAAGTTATTTCGTTCCCCAAAACGAGCCTGAACATAACTAAGACGCAACACTTGTTTTCCGCAGATTCCAATGCCTTACCGACTTTATGGATTGGCACGTCTTCAGGTTCCGTACAAACTATTGTGTTTAACACACCTGCCTCTGGTGACAGACACGCACAGCCTGTGATTATTTCTAGTTGTAGTGAGTAACTTGCATTGCGCGATATTCGGAGCTGACTCTGCGCAAATATTTGAATTCCTCCCGCACAGCCTGTGCCGCTGCATCTTTGGCAAGCACTCCATTCTGATGAATCAATTTCTCCGCAGATGCCTCTACGTTTAAACTGAAGGGATGTATTTTAACCATGTCCTTTTTGGATTGTAACGGAGCTTTGATTCCTTATTCCTACGAATCCTGGAGGGATGAAAATACAGATGCCAAGGAGCGCAACAGTACGTTTTTACCCTCACTTCTATGATCAGATTCTTAGAGTTTTCCTAGAGTTTTTAGACGCTTATAGCCCGTTAGTGGCTCGCTCAGGTAAACTCAGACTTTTTAACTCCTCCTCGCTCATAAATCTAGCGAGTCTAGTAGGTATTTCAAGTTGCGAGAGATGCGCCCTTAAGAAAGTTGGTAAATACAAGAAAAGCTCGTTTCACAGAGAACCAAGGGAAATTTTCGAGTACGCGGATGTCACCCTCAATTAATTCCCAAGGATCCGGTACGGACGGCTACGAGGATAGGCAATTTGTCGTGCTGACATCCGAGAAGCAGGCCAGAGTTGTCGCTCTTCCGTCGCAGAACTGCGTCTACAAGCAGCAGCTAGCCGAGACGCACGTGGTCATCAAGGCGGAAATAACGTCTATGAAAGGTAGCCCTCGAGCTTTAGTTGTCAAAAATAATCCATCGTCCGACCGCAGCCGGACTCGTTCCACTGGCGCAGCGACATACGATCCTTTCGCACTTACAGACAGCGTCTGCCTGGTTTGCTACGTCTCGAACGGTCACGTATGCACCTACAGTCTGCCGAGTCTGAGGCCACTGATGGACGTCGATTTTGTACCAGTCTCCGACTTGAGGTAAGAAGGACGCGAATGTACTTACAAGCTCAGCTGTAAATGACTTACTACTACCACTTGAGTGTTTGAAATAATCTACTAATCACTATATCTGACGTACGCACTAATGTCTGGCATATCCGATGGCGCACAATTTTTAATTGCAGTTCATTATAATGCTTTCTATAAACGAATCAAGTCTCAATCTTAACAAATTTACTTAAACAACCAAAATAGTTCATCATAACTAAAGACATTCATGATTAACACTTGCAAATGAACTTAAAAAACATACTCTAAAAGAAACGAATTGACAAAAAGATGTTTATCACACAGCTGTTTCATATAAGACGCTTATTTATGAGTTTCGAGTCTGCGCAGGTGAATGTTAGTTTATCTACCTCTCTTTTACCTTTTTGTCTTTTATTATTGGATTGACACGTGCTTAGAGGCGCCGAATTTGTTTATTTTTTCTCTAGATCATATTTATATACTGTATTCCTCTACATCATAGCACAACAATGATGTTTTTCTTTTATTTTATTAGATACCACCACATAAATCACGACGCTCTATACGAGCAAAGTTAAGAACGACGATGAATTTCACTGCTAAATCAATAAATTTTTTCTTCTGTTTTTTTCCTTTTTTTTGGCCTACACTCAAGCGCGTGCGAACGAGCGAATCAATGAATCAAATCAATCATTTCGGCATGCTCTAAAGATTTTCTCTATTTTATTCTTTACTCGATGACACACACTACTGTGCACCATATACAAATATTTTGTTCTATACTACTGGTATTATACATGGAGAAAGGCTCGAGGCATGATCGATGTAGATGTTTTAGCGCACTTTCGGCACATTTTTTTCTTCCATGGGATTATCGGATTGTGTATAAAAAAAAAAGCTGTATAACGAAAAGGCGTCACTAGTCTCATGAAAATACAAGCTCTTACATGAAAACAAGCACTCGGAATTCTTTGAGTGAAAAATGCAGAGTGGGCCTATTGCGCGCCTTAGCGAGATAATCATGCGCTTTAAAGGAGGCTTACTCTTTACGCGACTCGCGAGCACTGTGTATTCCGCCGGCAACAATACTACGAACTCTTAATTGACCTCGTCGAGGCTCAGCATTATACTTTTCAGAGGAAAACCGAATGATGAGAAATAATAATCAAGAACTAGAAGGATTAATTTTCGGTACATTGCAAGGAGCCTTATTAATCAGGCAATCCGCGTCAAAGAGAGCATTGACATTTCAATGAAGCTCCTCGGGACTGTGCGTACTCGAGGCCCTGTCGGAACTTCGTTAGCATATTTCGAGTTTAGCACCTTCGTTCTTTATGGCTGCGCAGAAATGCAATATAGTTTATATCACGTTATATCTAATTACGAAGTCGAGGGGATTCTGTTCTATTCTGCATTTTTCGGGAAAGTCGATGAAATTTCGTGTAGTTTCTCCGCGCTCGAGCGCTTACCTCGTCAACGAAAGTAAGGAGATACCATTATCCTGCAGTCGGCGACGCATGAATCCCTCCTTTAAAGCGGAAAACGCAATCATTCTCTTTTCACTGAAAGACATTTAGAGTGTGAAACATACTTCATCGATCTCATCGACCACGTTAAAGTGTCTATTTCACGAAGCGAAATGGAGGTCAAAGTCGAGGGAAAATTCCTATTTTTAGCCAAAAATAGTGGGAGGGGGGGGGGGGGGGATAAAAAAAATCAGAGTAAGATTTTTTCTTCACAATGAAGTGTATACAAGTTGCCAGGCCACTTCTTGACCACGACAACAAACCGCGCGCAGACAAAAGACAAAGCCAAAGCCAAAAAAACCTACTACTACTGTACCACAACTAAAATCCGCGAGCGACCGTTATTGTTCACTGTCCTCCTGTCTCTGTAATCTCTAACAGTTTTCAGACTACTAAACACGGCATAAAAGACCCCATGTTGTCCATATGGGGTCATCAACTCTTTGTTAATGGCGATACCGATCAGTAAGTCGTCTACTAAAAATTCATTATCATCATATAAATATAAATATAAATAAATAAATATATATATATATATATGTATATATATATATATATTAATACACGTAATATATCCTTTTGGAGAAAGAGTTAACACCGTAGCTAATATATCATGATATCACCCTCGCTTTATCAGCTCTCAGATTTTCGTTTTATTTATTAACGTTACTGTTATTATTATAATCTTTCTGCCACGATTCTCAGGCTTGAATGAAATCTTTCTATCTATTCATTGTTCTATAATGCCTTTTCGATGTAATAAGTACGTCTTTCACTTTTCCTTGGCACATCTTGCGAGCGTAGCTGTAGACAATCGATACGATAAATCTGCTGATTCTTTTTGTTATCTCCACTCTTTAATATTCAATATACGATGTATCTCTATCTTTGTATATACTCACACAAGCACATGAACACACACGTGCGAGTTTTCTGCCTAGAATAGTCGATGGGACTTTTTGCTCTCTGCACTTTGAGTTATTTCTAAGTAGAAAGTGTAGAACCACCGCAAACTCACGCTTTATGTGTAGAGTACATATTAGCTCGGATGCTTTGCGAGGTTCGATGATTTGTTGATTCCCCTGCGTTCTTGCAGAATCTCGAGGACCCTCTGCTTCAGCAACAGAGGCCACGGACTCTACTTGTCGTCTCCCGCTGAAATTCAAAAGTTCACCGTTTCCAGCGAATTCTGGTGAGTGTGCTGTCACGAGTTTATCTTTTTTTCTCTTTTACAAATCGTCTTTTTTGCGTAAACAAGTATAGTTTCAGGGGAAAAGCTCTTACGGAATTGATCATCGAGACGCGAACTAGAGCGCGTTTATTAGTTTCTTATCGTCGTGGAAACGTATGCTGGAACTGGAGCGGGCTTTAGTTATCGGTTTCGAATGACAGCAGTATAGGCCGCGTCTGACTGGACATTTAACTTATCGCTGAGCATTATAGCCTTTTCCCTTTGTCTTTGGAATCGCGGCGTGGAGCATCCATTGTCCAGCGACAGAGCCGGCTTTTGCATTCCCTAGATCCGGAAGAAGCGGAGTAGCGGGTTTTTAGTTTTTCAACAAAAGCCACCGCCAGTATACGGATTCGCGCTACCGATCGCGCTGACATCCGTCTGGCCGAATCGCCGGCATATAAGTACTAGTAATTTTCAATGGATTCTCCCGCAGTCATCTCGCACTCGTTTTGCAGCGCCGAGCTGACGGAAATGATGGGCGATCTATTCATCGGACAGGACATGCCCGAGCCGCCGAAGGAGAGCTTCTTCAAGGGCCTGTTCGGCGGAGGCGCCCGCAGCGTCGATCGCGAGGAGCTCTGTGAGTATAGAGGAAACGTAATCGCGTGCCTGCGAGCGGCGCAAGCCTCCCTACTGTCCAAAGTGTCGAAAGTTTCGAGATGAAGAGTAGCCATTAGCCGAGCGTGACTTTTTCTATCAAGATATCAATTATTTATCGACGGCTGCTGCTCTTCTCGAGGCGACTGGGCCCCGTATCGCGCTCGCGCGCTAATTGAAAAGTTGGCCACTTTTAAAGTTGGGATGAGTTGCTCCTGCTCAAGTTTACCGAGTCGGTTCTGCGCTTCTATTAAAATCATCGCGATTGTCAAGTTTATTTGTTCGGCCGATGCAAAGGAGCGTTCGTGCGTCGCCGCTTGAACTGTGTTGAACGGGCCATCGTTAACGAGCATAAATGTTGATTCGCATAATTCTCGACTCCGTCTTTTCTTCTTGTTTTTCTTTGCTCTTTACGGCTGCTCGGTCTTGGGGCAATTATCCGGCGGTTTTCTTGTTCCCTCGAGGGATCTTGGAGGGCTTAATAGCGTCTTACGACGAACTTATTATCGTTGTCGCGATGATTGAGTGATGTTATTCGCGAGAATGATGAAAATTGCGAAAATTCCCCCCACGATTTGTCTCCACGTGAAGGATTCGCTTCGTTAGCGGAATGGGGGCATTTTTGAGCTGTCTTGCAATATTGATCCAAGTTAGCAAGCATAGAGTTATGACGTGGGCGCGGCTGCTCTGCAAATCACTTTCCGGGGGGCAATCTCTCCTTAAAAGCAGCGATGGAATGAAAAAAACATCGGGAACGCATTCAGCGACTCGCGAAATTCGAGCCAGCGAGCCAGGAGGAAAAGTTGGGGGAGGGCGCATAAACGTTGACCAGAGACACATGCTACGTCGTACGTGAGCCGTCTACTAACGACGGCCGCTCTTTTCTTCCAGTTGGCGAGGCGAGTGGCAAGGCTTCGCGGACCATTGCGAACCGCATACCCGGACCCGACGCAAACACCCAGGGAATCAGGGAACGAGTGTCCACCGCCACGAACGAGGTGAGCGCTTCTCGCATCATTTTGCATACCGCTTTCGTTTGTTTGCCTTTACTCATAAAATTACTCAAGCGCTTTGGGCAATGTTCGACGGCGCGATAAATGACTCCGATAAGTTTGCCGCCACTGCGCCTTTCCTATTGATTTCCTACTCATTATTCAGAGCTGAAGCCCGAAACTTTTCAATTTCAAAACGACTTGTGCATCCCTGAAAAATCCGCAGGTCGCAATGGCTCATCAGATGGTCGTCGAGCGCGGTGACAAGTTGTCGCAGCTGGAAGATCGCACAGCCCGGATGATGAACGAGTCGGAGAACTTCGCCTCGTCGGCCCACACGCTCATGCTCAAGTACAAGGACAAAAAGTGGTACCAGCTATGAGAGCTAAGCTCCAGTCGAGGCTCCAGAGCCTATTGAGCATCATCGTCACCAGCGGCTTCGTCGCTGCTACACACGACAAGCAACCGATTTACCAGAGCCTGACGCGATCATCAAGGCCGCGCGTCAATCGAGCACTGCGTATGTTCGCGCGAGCGACTCTCCACGCCGCGTCCTCGAACCTCCTCCACGATAAATCTTCACCACCCGCGTATATAACGAATGAAAAAAGTATAAAAAAAACTACATGATATATCGAGTATATATATAAAGAATATGAATATGAATATTTCACGCGCCTTCTCCTTCTCTCTCTCTCTCTCTCTCTATCATACACACACTGGCGGATCTCAGAGTTCTGTCGTTGTTACATATATGAATATATATAATATATATATATATATATATATACAAATAAATGTAAAGCTAGGTTGTTACGGAAAAGGAGGAAGAGCGATGTGAGAGGATCAGGGAGATGAACTATCACGCACACGTTTCGACGACAGAATAGAGAGAGGAGGTACGGGATTTTTAACGTTGATACAAGACGTGAAACTATACGAGAACAACTCTCATGGTGCATTTTTGCCGGCGATTATTGTAGTCGAAAGAAGCATAAGAGGTGTTTTTTCGAAAGGGCTGACACAAGCCAACGCACATAACGTTATAAGCAAAATAAAATAAAGTAAAAAAATATATGCAAATGCAGCGTGGTCGCGGAGATGGCACTAAAGTGCGAGTTTTGCGAGAGACGTCGCCCCGTAAGTTTATTTTCCCGGGGGAAGGAGGAGGAGAGAGCATGAGGGATGAGGAGTTGCGGCGGTGCGCGCGGACTCGCTTATTATTGTCTGCAAACGGACGGACAAGAGTAGAATTTTAAACATATTAAGTAACAACCAAGACACTGGGAGGCTGTAATTACGATAAACTATGTCATGAAGTTATATACAGGTTGCATATGTATTTCACGCATAATTATACACTGACACGCACACACAGACACACTCGCAGAAAGGAAGGAGATGTGAAATTATACTTATATATAAATTTTAAGGAATTAAACAAAAATATATATATATATATATACATATGAATAATATATATATATATATATATATAATTATAGACATAATGGATACTTCGAGAGGTGCGTGCGTATGAAAGAATCTGATGATTACTGAGACGACGACATTTGGTGACTATATGTAGCTAATGATTATTATTGTACGAGTCAATACGAAACAAAAGAAAACACATAAACTACACACTGATCCATTGTTTTGATAAATCATCTCGATTACAAATGATAAAAAACAAATATTATATATAAATAAATATACATATATACACAGTTTAAAGGAAAAATAAAAAAAAAGATCGATGAGATACGTTGATCCATTCGGACGTCCTGTGAATGTGAAACAAATTGCGCTTGCGAACCTTGTGGAAGGCTAGCAAGGGGATGGCACACGCACTGAGAAACTCGATGTCGAAAAAATGCTTCTTTCGCGCAATCATACATACAAAAGTTCGAGCTCGCACAGAACACCGAGGCAACACTTTAAAACGCTATTCAGCCAAATTTTGCCAAGACAGGCAGAGTATGAACAGTAATAACGATTAACGCAAGAATAAGGCGGTTAGATAATATTTGTTTAAAAAACCAGATGCGAGCTTAGGTTAATGAAATGAAAAAGTCTTTAAGTTGTTGGGATAAGCACACAAAACAAACATGGTACACAGAGTAGTGAAGCCTGTATTCGTTTAATTATTATCGTTACTATTTATTAATAATTTTAATTAATTATAATTATAATTATTATTATCATGCTTGCAAAGGCTAAACAAAAAAAGAGGATGAAAAATATGTTGAAAAAGGCCTCAGCAGTGACGCTACTCCGAATGTATTGACAATAATCGACTCATGGCCGAGCGTTCGTGAAGAATAACGTAGAGAGAAAGAAAAAAAATACATGAAATATAAATGTCGTTTCGGTTGTGAATTTTCAGCACGACATTTCAATGAACCATGCAGCAAAAAAATAAAAGGAAGAGGAGAAAAAATTTTTAGCATGCCATAACGCGAAAGCAAAAAGGGTCGTAGTTACTTAAAAAAAAAGAAAATAAATTAATACGGGAGACTAAAAAAGTCGTAGTTACTGCTAGACGTGTTATGTATATAACAGTATTGATATAGTAGAGGCAACAGTACGTTACATAAAAGAAAACATTAACTTGAAAACATGTGTTGTAAGTTGCGCTACTTCAGCGTCAGCTGTAAATTCGATTGGATTCGCCGTGCGCTTACCGAGAGACTTCGAGAGATACGATATGCGCGTATGTGTAGAAATAATTAAAAATATGAGAAAAAGGTTGGTTTTAGTCCTGCGCATGCATCTTGTTGAGTATAAAGACAATATTTATGCGTTGATATATTAGAAAAAAATATTGTCGACGAGATGGTTGTGATAAAGTCTTCACGATAAGCGACGAATGCAGAAAACGGTTCTTTCTTTCAGTGGAACGCGAAAACTAAATGTGATTCATTAAAGGTTAAAGTAAAATATTTGTCAAACCCATTTGTTAATTTTATTAAGAGTCAATAACCATTTTTAGAATACGATGAGTATATATATATATATATATATATATATCGTTTGTAGTTGACGCGAGCAAAAGCACTATAGTCTAGACTTAAAGAGATTTATTTTTAATTAAATAATACTTGCCGTTAATTATGTTGAAGTTCGCAGATTGTTATGAATAATAAGTTAACTTTGATGAAGCAATCGTTACGAATATTACAAAAAAAATGAAAATTTTTACAAAAACGTTTACCACTAATAGTGGTAGGAAATAATTACTCTGAAGAAATTCTGTATTATTACGTTGATAACTTGCAATCAGCACACACGAGTAATATATTTTTTTGTAAACGCATGTAGCACAAATCAAACGATTGCGTTCAGTTAATATTATTCAGTTCCTAGAAGATTCTCACGATCCTCCTCGAGAATTGTATATATGGTTGATAAAATAAAACAAAACAAACACTATATAACGACGTAGGACAAAGCCAAAACGACGAGACTAAATTTTTGATGGTGGGCGAAGCAGTAAGATAATGCACGCGTGGGTGTCTTCGTGCGTCGCGATACGCTGTATCATGCGAGCTATTGTTATATATTTTTGTCCCGCGCAGGTTCGCTTCTTTCCTTATAGCTTCTTGCTACACTTGCGATCACTTCTGCACGAATTTGCGTTTTTTTTCGAGAAAAAAAGTTAGCAGTTCGTAAAGCTTTAAGTAGCATGCAGTAGAGTCGAGAGTTTTAACCGCGCGCTCGCGATGATATGTGTTTTTACGGTCGTTGAAAGTTGTCTCGTGCACATCGCGGATCCAATTGGATTTATGGCGACTTATGGCGAAACACCGTACTGCTTCCATAGCAATAACTGTATAGTCGATGTTAATGATCTAGTCGTCACACGTATAATGAAAAAAAGCAAAGCTAAAATGCTCTATATACGTTCCCATTCCCCCTCTCCAAAGAGATGAATAAAAAACGCAAAAAAAAAACAAACAAACAGAACTATAAGAATTTTTAACAGTTAATTGAATGTTATGGTATACATTTTCTTGGACAATATATTCTATTCACTAAACCTTGTCCGTTTTAATTGTACAAAAAAGCTAAAAACAAACAACATATAGCGAATTTTCTGGTGTAAGTTTAAAATAGTACAAATTCGACGAGCTCATCATATCTCTGCATTTAGTGGCGAAAAAGCGCGGAAACGGAGCAGCTGTGTAGGGCGAGAGTGCGTAACGTTCAAGAAAACGTAAAGCGACACTTTTTCGAGATTGTCTAGAATACGGGAGAAAAAGAGAAAAAATGGTCGTGCGCACAAAATATGCTCCCTCACACACACACACACACACACACACACGCGCGCGCGCGCGCGCGCGCACACGCAGTACGAGCCGGTGAGGGTGAGTCGCGCAGTGTACCGGATAGTGAAAGCAGACATACAAAAAGGTTGAAATAAAACAAAAATGTGACAAGATAAATCCCGGGGAGAGCTGAATGTATTTTTTTAAATGTGTTGGCGCAAAGCGCACCGATTGTAAGATATAGGCGCCTAATTCTTCCGTTCGCGCGAGAGCACCTTTTAATCGATTGATCTCTTTCGCCACGCGGTCCGCTAATTAGGTTCGTCTTCGATTGCGCAAACAGATTTTGGCCGTCTGGATATAGGCTTGGCTGCGGATGAAAAAAATAAAACATAAAAAAGAAACAATAGCTATATACATACTAGTCGAGTCAGCGTTTTCGCCAAGTCAGGAGGGTCGAGGAATTTTTTTTCGGAGGACATTCGTTCGGCGACGAGATTCAGCCTGACTATATATTTACGGTAGATCAGATGATATATGATATAATAAATGAGAAAAAATAACAAAGGATAAAAGTAAGGAACACAAGTTGAGAAGAGGAGTATCGAGGATTTTAAGATAAATAAAACAATGCGCTGATGAAATAATAAACTATAAAAAAGTATATCACCTCAGCGGAGATGGATTTATATGCTCGCTCGTGGTGTCGCTTCAGTTATTCGTTCAATTATGTAAAAGTATATACATATGATAGTGCAGAGTCGATGGCGATTTGCTCGGTCGCGCTTGGATTTTAATGTTGTGTAATAATTGGCGGGAGACGGGCGGGGTCCCATGATATGCGCCCATTGACGTATTCGTATTTTAATGAATTACATTGAATTTATATTATTGCTGCGGTTATCGTATATCATTGCTGTACATTATTATGATTATTATTATAATTACTATTATCATTACGGTTACGAATATTATTATAAAAGATTATCGTGATTAATTATCAATGTTATTGTTTATTTGTCATTTTGATCATTTGAAATTTTAACGTCGTTTTACTGTATAAGTACTGCCTTGAAGACAGACTGTAACTTGGATTCGGATAATAAATGAGTTTGAAAGTATCCGGCGTTTCGTTCCTTCACTATATTCCGTCATCGATTTTTCTTTCGACAGCTAAGTAAGTAGTCCAGCGCGTCGGAGAAGAGCGCGATCGTGGCATTTCAGCCGAGCTCCTTAACTACGGCCGGATAACCGTTTTTGCTTTCAGGATTTATCAGCACACATTACGCCGAGGCCGATCATTCTCGTTAATTTTAAAGGCGGTTACACCGATAAGAAGAAGGGACACTTAGTATTATGGAGCAGAGAGCCCCTGCCTGAGTTTTGAGCAGGAGGACGAGAGACTCGTTGTGACTTGTTCAAAAGTTCCTCGACTCTTATAGTTGGCTTCTGCCGCCTCCCTAAATTCCCACCCAGCCCCCGCCCTCCACAAGTGTGTTGACCTTGTGGCTCTGCTGCGAAATAAACAAGGCAGTCTCGCGCATGCGTCACGCGCTTGGTTGCGTTGCGTCTACTGCTGTCTGCTGATGCCGCGTGGATATTGCTCGGAGCTGAAAAGCTGTGTACGCACCGTTGCCGTGTTGAGCTCCGGTCGAATCAGTAGTAGAAGCCCCCCGTTCATTCGCATTGTCAGAGAGATCAGCGCGCCATTCTGACCGCTGACGTCGTGCGCGCGCGTTACGGGCTGAGAGAGAGAGAGAGAGAGAGAGAGCTGGCTTCCGTCTCGGCCCGTACGCGAGCCTGAGTCCATGATGCACGGAAGCGCAGTTAGCTACACCTCATCATCCTCATAATATCCGCGCGGAGCCCGCGAGCTGCGCCTGCGCGCGGCTCGAGCACAGTGACCACGCAGTGTTTGTACACCGCGGCGCAATCAATATGGCGCGTGACGTCACCGGGCGGGTAATGCCGCCTCTCCCCCGCCCCAGCTAGCGTGTATAGGTATACTACCGCGCATCAGGGAGAGAGAGAGAGAGAGAGAGACGGCTCTTCTCTCGGACTTCGGGGAGCAGAGGAGGGCGACTTTATTTCACGGGCGATGGAGCTCGAGGACGCGCGCGAGGAGCTTGTTAATTGTCTTGAACGAGGAGGTGCGACGACAACAAGTGATATAAGCAGCTGCTCCCTCGGCTCGGCGGAAAATCGAAGCGCCCCAGCTGAGAGGCCTGAGAGCGCCGAGCCGCCGCAGGTGGCGCCGCGGTGTCTCGAGCGCGCAGCGGAGCAGCTGCGCCGCTAGTGGGCTGTGGGCCAGTGGCCAGTCGGTTTCGGGCGAGCATGGCGAGTGCACGTGTGACCGTCGCTTCTTTGGCGGTGGCGCGCTCGTGCCGGGGCAGCCGCGGCCGTCTCGACGGGCCGTCGCCGGGGGGTCGAGCGCGGGCTCCGCAGCATCGCGGGACGATGACCAGGA
>JAZHPH010000985.1:0-15961 GCA_037356405.1 Nasonia oneida | reverse complement strand
TTACCTCGTGCCACCTTATCGCGTCCGGAACCTAATATACCGACAATAATATATTATTGATTATTATTAAATATTATAAATAGTCGGGTGCTTTAATATACGAAATAATCTTTTAGATCGTTAACTAGTTTGATTTTTAATCTTTTGATTTCTTTATCACAAGTAGTAGGTATAATGTTTCTAGAGAAAGTTGTTCTATGTGGAATCGTATACCTAGGTTCTGCTACACTTATTAAATATTTATAGCCTTGATCGTCCACAACATTTAATGGCTGAAAATCTTTACACATCATATATGCAATAGTCTGTGTAAGTGCTTGAGCTTTAGTTGATGAAGATTCGAGAGGTACAATAGTTTTCTTCTTTGTAATGTTTGTTACTAAAGATTCGCCTTCACTATTATGAATGGCAGCATAATGTCGCAAAATTATTGTACTTCCTTGTTTTGTCAAATATTCTCTGAAGCATAAATTACACTTGGCTTTATTTCTGTCAATTTTTGTGAAATAATTCCAAACATCACTTTTGAATTTCTTATGTGGAGGCTCTGCATTATCATCATCAACCTTGGTAGTCTCTTCTTCGTCCTCTGGTTCTCGTTTTACTGTTAAAAATATTCAAGAATCGATTATGATTTCAAACATACTAAAAAATGGTATATATACCTATTTTAATTTTTATTTATTTTGTTTACAGAGTAAAGGCTGCTTAATATACTTCAAAGTGTTAGAGCGAATCAATGATGAGTCTAGTTTGATAAATTGTAAGGTAGATAATTTATGCCAAAAATTAACAATTTACTTTTTTATTGAATTTGAATCTAATAAACTACTATTATTATAGGATAATACACAAGGATTAAATTAGATTTCAACGCTTTTCAACTTATGGGTATAGAAGAGATTTTGTTGTATAGCAATATGTAATAATTCAATTTTTTTTATTAATTTTGATGTTGATTATCCTTTTTGTCAAATAAAAATTTCTAAATTTACCTACAGCTTCTGTTTGTGCATCAACTTCCATGAGATTATTATTATTACTATTATTATCATTTAAATTCATTGTAAAATAGATTATGCACAAAACAATTCGTGTGTTTTTCTGAAAAATATTTTATCTGCGAACCTATAGTTTGAATTCATGTGTTAATAATCCAAGTTTGAGCGTATATATTTGGCAGTGTATTTTTACAATATTATTTAAGTAACTGTCCTGGTAAAAAACCAATTTTGTTAGTTCAATATTAAAAAAAGTAATACGTTTATTTACATTACTCATGTACTAGATTTGAATATTTTGCTTTACTACTACTACATAAGTATTTATAAATGAATAAAATCAGAAGTTATATGATTGCCAAAATAACTGGTTTGTTTTTGTAAATATTAAATTAGCTTTTACATTTACTGATTATCGGGTAAATATTATATTCTATTCCGCTTATTATTAAAATATAGATTTTAATCTCAATCACGACAATTATAAATAATTATGTGTTACTATTTAAATAATTAAAAATACACTGTCATTTTAATCGCATTAAGTATAAAAAAGGAGTTTCTACATGGGGAGAAGTTGACTTTCACCGGCAGTGACGCTATTCACCGTCACCGCGCTGGCGATAGGGTGCGATTCGTTTCATTGCAATTGGCATATACTCGGCCGTACTGACTGCCGAGTGCGCGTAAAGTAACTTTTGTTGCGCCGAGCGAGACTCCGGGCTAAAACCT
Organism: Nasonia oneida; assembly: GCA_037356405.1. Taxonomy (NCBI): domain Eukaryota; kingdom Metazoa; phylum Arthropoda; class Insecta; order Hymenoptera; family Pteromalidae; genus Nasonia; species Nasonia oneida. The sequence goes on along the minus strand of JAZHPH010000985.1, from coordinate 14,228 downwards.
CATAGTATTTTATCATAGATTTATCCTTTTTTGGCTACATATTGATCGAATAAGCAAGTTTCGATGAGCCTACTACTATTAAAAAGAACAGCAAGCAAAAAATGAATTCTTTCTCTTTTTAAAAATGAAAGCCTTTTTTACTTCAGCCCAAAATTATAAATTACTTACATCTGTTAATAAAAGAAACTTAACGTTGAAAAAAAGTTCTTGAGGCCCGGTAAATAAAAATTTTACAGAAATTACTTCTTCCGTTGACGATGTCCAAATGAGTAACGACGATATGCCGTAAAAGCTTTTTTTATACGTTTCAAAAAATCGTTCCAAAACCGTTACAAGCACTGTTGCAGGTAGGGTTATCAACTTATCTTAGTCAGATTCAAAACCCAATTTTTACCGATCAAGTCATTATAGTACGTTTGCGCGAAAAAAATACTTTAAACTAAATAAATACAAGAAATTATGCAAAATCCATCGTCATGCAAAGTTTTAAATGGAAAAATTAAGGTATTAACAAACGGCATTTAAATTAAAATTTTATTCGAATTATTCGACCGTGGCGGGTGCGGGTGGCGTACTCTATCCGAGTTGCTTAACCTCAAATAGTACATATATTTTGTCTCATGTACGTGAGTTGTATTGTACACGAGAAGTACAGTAAAATCATTAAAAAGCATGGGAATTAAAGATTATTCCTTAAAACTATTTATTTATCGCAAAAGAAAATTGTTTTTCAGGACTGACGCCGTTCTATAAACTTTCTATAAGGCTCGTTTGTTTTCTTCTCTCTGTTTACTTTAGGGGCCCATACATCTGATCTCCAATTTTGAGCATTAAAAATTAAAAGTTTTGTCTTGTTTAAAAAATTGACCTGTGAACGTCGTTTCTTATTTGTTAAGGTAACTGAAACTGGCCATCGCATGACGAAACTCCTGGAGAACAAAGTAATTCAGCAATAACTCAACTCTTATACTGTCTAGCCGACTGGTACAAGATAGCTCATATAGCCTTCTTGCAATCGCGAATTCTCGACAAGGACATGGATAACTATGACCGTGTCCTTAAAACGTTCTCTCTCTCCGATTCTCCCTAGAAAAAAACGCTACGATATGGTTAATTTTTTAAAAGCTGCTTGAGTTTTACGAGCTGCTCATGTTTTTCGAGCTCCTCGAGTTTTTCGAGCTACTTGAGTTTTACGAAGGGCGGGAAACTCGATTTTTCGGGAACTCGCACAACCCTAGTGACGACTGACAATGTGAAAAACTGATCCAGAGTAATCCTCGGACTTAAAAGAGCAAAAACCAAGCTGCTTGTGGAGATCCTTACAGGACACGGCAGCCTGAATGCTCATAGACATGTAATGGGACTAAGTATGGACCCTTTCTGTAGATTTTTTTGCACAGAGAAGGAGACCCCTGAGCACCTTCCGTGTAATTGCCCCGTTCTAGCGGAAAAGAAGTGGCGCCTGCGGGATGCCGTCATTTCCCCTGGCCTGAGTGTCAAAGTATGATACCGCAGCTAACACGCTCCATTCAGTTCAGTAATCAAGTAATCATCAACAGCAAAAGCAAGCGGATCATTAGAAATTTTGCTGAAGTGCTTGTTAAGGTCATCTGTAGAAAAGCGTGATGTTAAGAGGGCCTTAAAGGCAGTAATTTTTTTATTTTTTTCCATCTCTCTTCAGATCTCGGCAATATAAGTCGAAGAGCCGTGGTAAATCACAGGTGACGCTCCAGTCTTGGTGTCACGGTTCGTAATCGGGCAAGATGGTTAATTTCGTCCGTTAGGCTGGCGTTGAACATTGTGATGCATTCGTCGGCGATGAAGGAGTAAGGAATGACCAGTCACATTCGCTAAGGATGTCCTTTAGTTTCTCGGCGCTGATTCCTTTACAGTTTCTGTAAGAGTATGTGTTAGGTGCGTGACGTGGATTCTCTCCCTTCGTCGTCCGGCGAGGACGAGACATATCCCGCAATATCCGAATGTAAATACCGGTGATCGACCACTAATTCTTTTCCTGATGAGGGTGGCATTGTCCACTGAAACTTCGAAGGATGAACAATGAAAAACCCTGGTTGAAAAAAGGATTGAAATCTCTAAAAAAAATTAACTTTTAAAAAAGTAAAAGGTTAGGCGAGTTTGATATATTCTGCAACAAAATTACAGATAGAAAAGAACTGAGATCAATCAAACAAAGTCAAGTTTATTTTATTTAATCGTAATGAAGTAAAGAACAACTCTCAAGATAATTACTACGTAACTTGCCATGCCCATTTCATTGTACTTATAGTGTTTGTGTGACGTTCTAAGATATATAAAATGAAAATTTAGTTGTTCACCAATAAACAAAATGAAACGGGCAAGGCAAGTGACGTAGTAATTATCTGGAGAGTTGTTCTTTGCTTCATTATGATTAAATATAATAAACTTGATTTTGTTTGATTGATCTCAAGCTTCTTCTATCTTCTTTTCTATCTGTAATTTTGTTGCGGAATATATCAAACTCGCCTAACCTTTTACTTTTTTAAAAGTTAATTTTTTTTAGAGTTATAACTTCCCCTTATTTGGGGGCCCATATTTTACACTTTTTCGCTTCACTTGCCAATACTCCATTTTTACATAATATACTATAATCAATTAACTATAAAATGCACTAAATATGAAATTTAGAGAGTAGGCAGATTCACACACCATCCAAGGGTACTGCTATGAACATACTGTAAATTAAATGGGGTATGCTCTTGGTGCGATTTTAAAAATTTTTGTTAATAAACAACAATAATGGATTTTTTCAAATATTACTACTAACATTTATTACTCTTCATATAAGTCTGTTATTTATATTTTCACATTTATTATGTGTTTCTTTTCAATGTTTATGAGACTTAATATTAGAGTAAAATGTTTTAAAGTTTGATTTGCCAGTGGTAATATGTTAGCAATTAGAAACTAAGCAAAAAATTTACGTAATTGTATTGTTGGTAACATAATATGACATGCTTCGTCGAATATATAGAAAACTTTATCATTTTCTACCAATCACATAGCTATTGCAGTATCTATAAGAGTTGGATAAAAGATACCCTCAAAAGTTTTTAAACCATCAGAAGAAGTAGCTCATAGAATGGTGGTAATTTTACCTTACCATTATACCATATAGGTAAAAAAATTTTGATGAAAATAGTTCCCTTGCCCTTTGAATCTGGCGACGTTTATTAACACAATACCTATTCATATTTTCTTTTGTATCATTAAATCTCATTTTCTCTAATCTTACCTTAGTAACATTTTCAACTATATTCTGAACATTTTTTTTTGTAATCTGACTTCGCTCATGTTGTGGACAGGATCTTTTTGTTTTTTGTTTATCTAAAAAATAAAAACTCATATTTCCTACTCTGTTTTTTTCCCACTTTTTTGTTAAAAATGGTTTTACTCATATTTTCAATCAAGTCACCTTCCCTTTCCTTTTTTAGATAATTTGTATTTAAATTATCATCAATTTCAACTCTTTTAAATTTTGAAACATTATTATTTGTATGATGGTAACTTTTATCGGAATTCTTTTTATAATTAGCCCAATAATTTAAATTGTTGTAATTTTCCATGTCATCATGTCTTGTATCTATGAGACCAGATAAAAATAAATTCAATTAATTTTCATTATAAGTACTAGAATCACGACCGTAATATATAGGATTTATAAAGTTTGCACTAGAAACTGAAATACAAGCAGAATATAGACGAACAAATGCTATGATTTCCACTTCACTGCTGTACGTACCATAATTTGGCATATGCATTTCATAAATACTTTAATTAGTAATTTTTGGTGAGTACGATTTATAGCCTACCATGAATGGCTCAAAATATTCCTAATTCTCAAAGACATGATCAAGAATTTTTGCTCCAATTTTCATATGATTTTCTTCCGTATTAAACAAAAAATACAAAAAGCAACAAAATAAGCAATTGCTATCTTCAAGGTTTTTTTTCTATTTTATTTTCTGACATTTTATTGGATATTCTGTCTATCTACTATGTCAAGGTTTTATAGATTAAAAATACTTAATATTCAATGTTGAGTATATGGCTCTCTCTCTCTCTCTCTCCAGTGATTGCAGTGTGGATTAATTATGTCACACAATAATTTGTAAATAAAAAATTGTGATTAAATTTCGAATTCAGTGTTATAGAAATAAATAAAGTGTCCGTTTATATAGCATGAAAAAACCGCTGTCAAATTCATTATCAGTATGCTTTCTCCAAAAGGTGTGATGATTGAAAGAATCGTTAAATAAAATTTGTAGAACGCGTAAAAACCAACTTAACGCATAATAGTATATTTTGTTTCAGCGAAAAAGTTGATTCTACAGGAGTGTGAGGGTTCTAACTTGAGTGAAGCGAGGGTGACAATCACACGAGTGTGAAATCCATTTTTACGTGTATCGAACATTTATTTTTGTTGATACTTGATGCATAAAATTCGTTTTTTGCACGCAAAGCGTATAGTAGGTAGCCACTGCGAGTTTTAACATTGAAGATTTTCGAATATCGAATACAATTAAAACAAAAACTGCAGTAGAAATATTTTGAACGTTTGAAATTACTATCTAATTTAAAATTGAGGGTTGGCGAGCGAAGGTAAGAAAATTTCACGAATTACTTCCCTTGTTTTGTTGGGTCATTTTAATCACCCTATTCTAAAATCTAAATATCTTAATTACATTTTAAGTCTGTAATATTGCTTACCATTATAGCGACTTGTTGATCCAACAGGTAAGAGTCGTTCTGGTGCCGGTACAGTAAAAGGAAGGTTTATATTATTTAAATAAGATGTTTTTGAGTGATTGCTAATGCTGGTTGAACTTAAAGATGGTGAACATGTTATTGAAGAAAACTTTTCAGAAATCTTGTTTGATGACGCGACTTCAGAAAGAACAATTGGTGTTGGAGCTATAGTTGGTAGTGTCTCTATATCTTCTTTTATGTTTGCACAAATTTCTGTAGTATCTGAAATACATGCTGCTGGATAGGTAACTTTATTCGATCTGAAAAACGATAACTATTTTCAATAACGTAAAAAAAAAATGCTTATTTCGTTAGCATTATCCTCTTCATATCTTTTAATATATTTAGCGGCTAACTGTGTGCCGTGTGCCATGTACCTAAATAAATTAAACTGAGTTCCCAAAAGCAGGATTTAAAAGTTAAGAATTTAAAAATTTTTGGCATAAAGTTTTTGGGCATCAAAAATTTTAGCCTTATAAATCTTGGGTTATTTTAATTTTAATTTTAATCAAGTAACGCGGTAGCGCCACCAAGTCGAGTTTGAGAAGCAGACGAAGTTTTGGGCCCGTGACATTATTTACTTCTATATTGGTGTTCGCATTTTTCATTATAAAAAAAATCCTAATCATTACTGTTGATAAATTTTTTTGGTTTATTCGAATGTTTTCTGAGCTAAACTATAATTTCCAACAAAAATATTATTAAAAAGGCTGCTTATTTTTAAAATATGTAAGTGTATAATTCACAAATGTTAAAATCACGTTTTTCTTCTTCAGTCCTAAACGTGAAGTTGACCGCACAGCTATATACAGGTGGGTATTGCTTTCCAAAGAAAATATAATAATATTCAGAATTAAGAGATTGCCAGTGCATACTCTGCATTCTGGCGCAGTAACAGTAACTGGATGGCCAGTATAGCCGATAACAAGGTGCAGGTAGTTTTCATTGTCTCAGTGTAATAATAATCATTCGAGAGCGGAATTCAGGTGTACCAAATGTCAGAAGACGAGGTATAAGTACAATAAAAAGGGCATAGTAAGTTACGTAGTAAGTATCTTGAGAGTTGTTTCTAATAGATCATCATGTAACTTAACTTTGAGTTAAGTAAGCCCTTGATTAAATATAAAAAGCTTGACTTTGTTTGATAGATCTCATTTTTTTTATCTATAATGAACTCGCCTAACTTTTTACTTTTTTAAAAGTCAATTTTTCTAAAGAGATTTCTCGTCCTTTTCAGTATGTCAATTTCGATTTCAATTTATTTACTAAAAATAATAGTATAGAGCATTTGACACTTGAACTTAAGAAATAATCAGACCTTGCAGAGGTAAACAGAGTTACTTTTCTGCAAGCTAGTGTTACATACAAATGAGAGAGAGAGAGAGAGAGAGAGAGAGAGAGAGAGCTGTGATCGTTGCAGCGCATGTAAAGTTTTCCCTTCTCTGACGAACGTTCGGCAGCCCTGCCTTCTCTTGGCCTCCAGCCTAGCCCTTGTACGCAGCTTATGGACGTCTGAGGGGAGCAGCTCGTTGATGTTTATGAGCCCTTGATGGTCAGGATCGAGCGTGCAAGTGCACTTGAAGATAGGGTAACGGCTAGTGGTGGCAGTCTGCCGTCACCCCTGGCGGAGCTGTTTGTAGCATCAAGCTTCCCCATGGTCCTGACAGATGCTATGTCTCTTCTGAGGACCGTGGGGTCAAGCGCGTTCACAACTGAGAAAGCGAGGAGGTGCAGCGAGGTTTCACGGGTATAGTGCAAATCCGTGACAATGACCACACAGTTCATAACAATAATGCTTATATTCTTCAACCCCCAGTACGGAACAGGATTAGCCCGTATACAAATTTACCCGTGATACTGTATTTAGAAATCAACCGTGATATTATTCTTGGCCAAACACGTGATAATTAACAATTTCGAAATCGAGGCAATGAATTGACTTAAATAACAGCGAGCTTTTAATATAAATATGGTAACATCAACCGCGTAATCGTGATACCGTACGCGTATTTTCCAGTATGGTGTCGGTGTCGCTTCAAAGGACGCGGCGTCCCTCAATATGCCGTATAACCGTTATGCTGATTCTCTGATCTCGCTGGTGATGCCTTATTGCCTTCGTCTGAATACGATAATTGATGTGCTGAAAAGCGCGAAAATCCGATATAACGTATCGACAAACGCGTAATCGAGAACGCTTCTAACGCGCTATAAACACCGTTATTCGTATAACGGGACCGCAAACAATATACGTCGGTTAAACGTACTCCGAACGCTCTCCCATCGACGACGACAATCTGACGCTCTATTAAGGGATCGGGTTGCCGGATTTATTGTTCCCACGACGCCTGACCTAACGTACTTCAATATACTGGATCATTAAAGCGACAGTGGCTCGGTATTTTCTCGTTATTAATGCTGGGTCGCTTAGCAATCAACAGCGGCGCTACGCATTATCCACGGCCGTTGCTGGATCGTTTAGATACTCAGCGGCTCGAAACTCTCTACGTTCTTGTTGCGCGGTATCTGGATCGATTTTCGATCAACAGACGGCTCGAATTATTATAGTTCTCAGCTGGATTGCACAGCAATCGACAGCGTCTCGGTATTCTTTCAATCTGGCGGGATCTCTTCGATCTACCGCGTCTCAACCCTCGCGAACGGATATCTCTCGTCGCACGCTACGCTCCGTTAATCTGCTCGTTAACGCTACCAAAAACCCCAACACTCACCGAACATCCATCCATTAGTCGTATGACGAGTAAATAATACTTACTTATCCTTCGAATTCTCCGTTCGACTTTCACGACTCACGGCTTCGCTACTCTCTACTCCTCTCTCGGCCTGGTATCTGGGTTGTAAGAGTTGACAGCGTCCTTCTCGTAGAAAGGTTGAGATGATTCTGGTGAAGAAGGAAGTCTCCTTCTTCTCACTACCCTGCGCTTACCCGGAAAAACCCCAATCCGCGCCCTCTATATTAATTAGTATTGGCGCGAAACCGCCGATGTCAATTACGCGGACGCTCCCTTCCCTTCGTGCCCCATGAGTGAGAGAGAAACGGTATAAACCCGTCATATGCCATAGTGGAGTCATATCGCTATGCAGTTATACCCAAGTCACCGTGCAGACGCAGTGCACGGGATTCTCATGGGCGCACTGGGTCGCGCCAGTGCGGCGCCATGGCTCGACTAGTGGTGCGCGCTAGTGGTGTACGCGCGCTCCCCCACTAGTCACGTCGGCCTCGCGGTAGTAAGTATGCCCGCTCACGAGCCCCTCTCTCCGCGCGCGCTATTCCGCGGCGCGTTAACTCTCTCTCTCTCTCGCGTCGTCGCTATCTCCCTCTCCCGCTCGGCCCATCGCTCTATCGCGGCGTGCTCGATTCTGCGCGGCGACGATGCGCACTTGTCAGTTTATCATTTGTCGTGCGCGGTGCTCGTCTCGATCTCGCGTCCCGGGTCGCGACGCGACTCCTGGTGCGTACAGGAGGAGGTGCGTGACGGCTGTGTCGGTACAGCAGCCCAACACATCTGGCTGAACGCCGTGGCGCTACTTTACCCGCGTAGTCTCCTGCTAACCCCGCAGGGGAGCCACCGCTGCTCCGCGTGGTTAGCAGGTGAGGTTACATACCTCGACGCCACAACGACAAATGTTGTTCCTGCTGCTCGCAATTTGCAGCAGGACAATATTGTTTACGCGTGTGCGGTGTTTTGTGTACGCGTGCAGTCAAACGGGCTGCACGTCGCAACTCTTGGCGTTGTTGTTTTCTGCATATGAGGGACAGGCTATAATATGCCTGTCGTTCACCACGATAGTCTTGATTTTGATGGTGTTTTGGCACTTGACGTGGTAGTACAGACAACAAAATCCACACTTTTTGGGGTCTTTGTGCTGTATAGGTTGTTTACAGCTGTTGCATGGTTGAAAAGGCACTTCCCCACTCTTCTCGCCGTTTGCACACATTTTTCGTCGATAACTTACTAACAGTCGGTAAAGCAGATATTTGTAGGAGGATGATAAGTTATCGACGGAGTGAAAGAGTAGGTGTTGTGACTCTTACGACTAGATGGAGCGTTAGTGGAAAGAGCGTGAAAGTACCGACCTCGATCAGTGTGAAGACGCCTTGAAAGTTCTCCCACGATGCAGCAGATGTCGCCACCATGTTGATTGCGGAGAGAAAGAGACGACGAGCAAGTGAGAAAACAAGCCAAGCCAAGCCAAGCAGATTTGTAGGTTAGGAGATGTTTAGAAAGTTTGCAGTAGAAAAGATTACAGAGAAAAATTGCAGCCTTCGGCGATTTATGTATTGCCGTGGAGGTTGCAAAAAGGAGCGTGCAACTATCTACAACAGAAGAGGGCCCGAAGACAAGAAGCAGCAGAAAAGCAGTACAAAAAATGATGGATCAGCAGAGCTGTCAACTGTACTCACCAGAGAGAGAGAGAGAGAGAGAGAGAGAGAGAGAGAGAGAGAGAGAGAGAGAGAGAGAGAGAGAGAGAGAGAGAGAGAGAGAGAGAGAGAAAGAGAGCACTTTTTTAAAAATTGCTTACGATAAACGCGCATGCACGACGATGCAATAATGGCGCACTCTAGAAACGAATCTGTCTCCGAAATATTTTTGCTATTTTGACACGCGGTGCATAACTGCTGTATTGCACACAGATTTACAACACGTATACTATCTTATCATCATTCAATACAGTCTCAAACTGTTGTGTTTTAAAATAAATGCATAGTCTGCTTTTTCGTACTACTACTAGCCTTCTGTTGTGCTGCAGCTACAGGTCACATAAACCAAAGATGTTCGATCGGTCGCATCAGCTTACAAACTTTACGAAATGATTCATCGCAACTGTAAGGACGTGTATTGTTGGCTCTAATCGTTCTACAGCACCTCGCGCAAATTTTTAAACTCGTGTATACTGTGTGATTCTTATCAAATGATCCTGACTTTAGATGATCGAAAAACACATCTGACCAAAAAATATTCTATTATAGTGTGAACGCAAAGTATGGCTGTCAGCTCGTCTTGTTAGCAATGCGGTTCGTGCAGACAGCTATAACGTTTGTTCGGACACCTGTGATGCTTTTCAGTCACTTTTTATTGCATTGTTTGCAATATCCCCTACTACCGGCCGCTGATAATGTCGACTACTCTCGTAATACATAATACGAAGAGTAAATCTAACAGTATTGCCGACATTATAAACATAATCAGATCTATCGTATATCGGCTTATCGCCTCGAGCGAACCCTTGAAATGAATATGTGGCGGTTGCTCCACCCGGAAAGCTGGCACCATCTGCAGCCTCGGGCAGTCTTCTAGAGGGCACTGTCCTCCCCCGAGCGCATCCGCCAGATACGAGCACGCGGCTCGTCCTCTAGCTGCCGACCACGGTTGAAGACGCTACGCCATCTTAGCCAGCACGCGCTAGTCAATCCGCCACGCGATCTCTAATTATTTGCACTCTGATCAATAAATAAGTGAATTAAAACGAACGGTGAGGAAGTGGTCATTGTTTTCTCACGCACACAACCACACCCACGATCCTCGCCAAAAATATACTATAATAGTGACATCTAGACATGCGTAATATACTTAAAAAAGTTTGATCTCTGGTATCTCGTAGCCAACGTTTCTTATAATTGAAATTTCAGCAACTGTTTCGAAATAAATTTAATTTTTATAATCGTTTGATATTGGAAAAAATGATAAAGTTAATGTATCAAACATTCTAATCAAACGTTCTCGCATTTTACAAATATTGAATTGAACATTGCACGGGCAAATATTAAATACTGCAAATTCTATAGCAAAAAACCAAAATCATAATAATTTGTCTGATACTGTACTTGTTCAAAAGATATGCGTGAATTATCTTTATTTTGAAACAGCCTATCAATAAAAATTGTATGATCATCATCAAGACATTTTTTGTTAATACTGTCAAAAATTCATATTACATTGTCTTTGTACCACATACGAAGAATACAGTGTCTGTTTATACTTGAACCAGAAAAAAACTATTTGAATGTATTCTTTATGTCTATCAATAGGTTAAATATTAGAAAATCTCTGAAATTCAAAAATCGGGTAAAATCTTAAAATGTCGTTTGATTCGAGTGTATGGTTATCATTTAATTGACTTTCAGAATAAGAATAATTACCAATCCCTTTTAAAATAAGTACATCTATATTATTATAAATAGATCACGAATTTTCGTACAACAGCAAATAATCTATTTTTTATTTTCATTTTCATCAAGTATCTCAGCACTAATTAATTGGTTTAAGTGATTTGAAGCATACATTTTGTATACCTCGTTCTTGAACAAATATCACATTTACAGTGACAAATTGACTAAGAAAACTATGAGATTTAAATACATAGCAAAATCACGCCAGCGATAAATAACTGCATGCATATGATAATATAAAAATTTCACGTTGCTTACTAGATAATAATCAGACATTATATTTCTCAATTTGTTCACTAAAATTTTAGTGTCTCCATTTTTATAATAATTAGTGATTAAATAATCGATTTAACTTGGCGGCAAAAATTGAGAAAAATTCAAATTAAAAAAAATTAAAGCATGAAAGGCAAACATTAAAAAACTAAAATTATACAATTTCTTAAACAAAAATGTTGAATTAAAATATAAGATGTACAATAACAAAAAATTAGAGTATTTTTGTTTTAAATTGAGAATTTTAAATTAATTTTTTTGACCTTCATAATTTTCTTAATGTTTCCAGTTTCAATATTTTACCTTTTATTATAATGCATGATTTTCATGTTTAAAATTTTTAATATTTAAAATTTTCAATTCCCTTCCCCCTACGGTTAGAAATTAACATTAAACAAAACTTAAATTTTATTACTATTGCAATATATATTTTAACCAAGTGTCGTTAGGAGTAAGGTAAATCCCGCTAGTAGATAGTTAAAAGATAATAAAATTATCTTGGAATTATTTTCTATCCTATCTATTATTTAAGTATCTAAGTATTATTCATTTATTATCTTGTGCTGTTTAATTAAAAGGATCAAACTCAAATCATTAGAACAATGGGTGTACATATATACACACGCGCACGCGTATGTGTTTGTGCATTATATTTGTGTGTGTATGTGTTTTGTTTTTCTATGTGGCGTAGTCAGAGCAAGCTCTGCACAAGTGTCCCTCCGACACCGGATCCCCACAGGTACTATCGTTGAACAATACTTCCGTGGGGCCCGTTAACTAGCCTTATTTGGCTTCTACTTTAAAGTTTGACATTTCCATACATCCTCCATCCACCAAGGTGATTAGAGGTTTAAGATCAAACTCGTCTTCTTTATTCTGCATCGTCCTGCCGTCTGCTTCCTGCAGCATTTTCCGGTCGTCTACTTTGAGCAGCATCGACCGGCCATCCTCTGGACAGACTTAACCCCGACACCTACGTTCCTCTACATCAGGTTAGAGAGTCTGGACTCAACTCAGTTACCTACGTTCCTCTGTATCAGTCCGAGAAAAGTTTCGTAACTATTACCTAGTGGCCTTCGTCTATCAACAGTTATACTCAGCTGTTTCGCATTGTCCTTCGTTTCTATTCTCTTCGTCATTTCTAACCTTCTTGTGAATGGGCCTTACGTAGTTGTTTACTGCGCACCAGCCATCCTTCGACGCTAGCATAGCTGTCATTATTGACTCAGGGGTCACCCTATCTGAAGGTTACACTCGAGTTCTTTTTGTTCCATTTCGTATCGCAAACAGTCATAGAAAACATGCTTCGCATCTTCGTATGCTTTGAAACATACTGGGCTATTTAATTTATCTTGAAGCAGTGTAGGTAGGCTCGAAAGCACCCATGTCCGCTCAAAAACTGCGTAAGGTAGTTATTCACTTTCCCGTGTCGTCTATTAGTCCAGCCAACAATTCGTGGTATGAGGCGGTGCGTCCATTGCCCCTTTCCACTTGAGTCCCATCGTCTTTGCCATTCAGCTAGGGTTCGTTTCTGAGCAAATTTCCAAACTTCCTTTTGAGTATTGTCATCACGCCGGCTTACTTTGTCTATATTCTTTCGTTCTGTTGCTAGAAGGTCAATAGGCGGCATACATGAGATAACGCACACTGCATCTTCTGATACTGTTCGGTAGGCAAAAGCGACGCGCAATGCACTTCTCCTATAAATTATTGACAGCTTTTGTGCATAGGACTTTACCAACATAGCATCCGAACACGTGCCGTCGGCTGCTATGCTGCTATGGCTAACCTCACCCGCGTCGCGTCGCGTACTTTCTTTTTCAATTATTGGTGTTAAATCGCGGTGAAAATAGTGCGCATGTATAGTCTATTAGTTCACGAATGTGTCCTTTACATGTGACTGTGATTTTTGAAGGTATTTGTTGATAAAGATTGAAAATATAAGTGTGGGCCCAGGACTTTCTCCCCAAGTACAACCTGTTGCTGCTTTCTAATTATATAAGTTTTCCTCACAATTTATTCAAACATAAATCATTTGCATAACACTAGAGCTTGTTGCTTTGTGTTAAATAACCTTTTATTTGTTCTAGGATGGCGCAAGGTTCTCAACGGCTTCTTTTCGCCTGTTACGAGTCAAGGAAGATACACGCAAGTATAAAGTTTTTGAGTATTGTCACACGCTTTATTTCCTTAAATATTGTAATTTTTGCTTCCTATATAGTTTGAATAAGTCATACGGGTTAGCTTTAACATAAACAATACCATTTATCTTAGATTTTTGTTCATTTGCAAGTTCTCGTCTAAAATTATTAAAATGTATATTGTATTAGTAAAAGTATATTGACAATAAATTAAAACATACGCTAAAAAAAAACAATTTATTAAGTGTATCAATTTAAAGTTTTCTTTTTCTGAATTGATTATTAAGCCATGTAATAAAAATTTCCTTTTAAACTTGCTCTTTCGCGTACAATGCTGACTCTACTTTTTAATTGTAAAGAAATTGTGTGCTAAAATGATTATTTAATGTGTTTATGACTTATTTGTTTCTTCTAGGGTCGAGGGAATTGTGTAATGGGTGTTGTTCACGGGGCCAAAAATAAATTTACTCGTTCAAATTTCCACGATCAACGTCAACGTTCTGATTTCTTTGATTCTACGCAGTGATCAACAATGTTGCAAACCCGAATAAACTGGATCAGTGTTTCCTTTAGTGTACGTGCTTTTACTTTTACTTTGTTTTGTACAAGTGTTTGCAAGTGAAACTAACTTCAACGCGTTTTAATATCTGTCCTTTTGTAAATGATAACTAAAGTAAACAATGTTCGTTTGTGTATTAGTGATGAATAATTTGGGACTGACAAGGAAAGGTACCCAACCCGAACTCACCGATTTTGATGATTTTCATATATGTTGTAGAACATAAAAACATAAGAGACACGTATTTTTTTTTTATCGGCTAATTTTCACTTTTAAG
>JAZHPH010000984.1:1297-16612 GCA_037356405.1 Nasonia oneida | reverse complement strand
CGCACGGAGGATTCAAAGCTGACCTGGGCATCCCCAATGTTAATATAGGTGTTAGCTGTTGAGCGTAATGCGTTTATGTAGTAGGGAGAGCCCAGGACGATTGCTTTGGTTTTAGCAACATTAAGTTTTAGCCTGTTCTGTGCAGCCCAGCTCATTATCCTTTCGGCATTAGCACTCATCTTGTTTGATAAAGAATCCAGCTCCTCAAGGTGGCATTGACTGTAAACTTGCAAGTCATCCGCATAGATGAGATGGGAAACATCGGTATCAAGGCAGAAACCAATGTCGTTGATGTACAATGCGAACAGCAAGGGACCTAAAACGGATCCCTGCGGGACGCCGATGTTGAGACGCCGAGGAGAAGAACGCTCACTATTGTCACCAACTACGGCCTGCTCTCTCCCAGAGAGGTAGGAGGCAAACCAGCGAATGACTTGCTTTGAGAAGCCGAAAGTGGATAGCTTTCTCAGGAGCCTGACGTGACACACAGTGTCAAACGCCTTGCTAAAGTCGAAGAGAAGAAGTAGTGTTACTTTCTTTTTGTTTATCCCGATCCTGGTATCATCAGTTAGCTTAATTAGGCCAGACTGAGTGCTGTGACCAGTGCGGAAGCCTATTTGAAGGTTGTCTAGCAATAGCCTTGATTCAAAGTATTCTGAGATTTGCTTGTGCACCAGCCACTCCAGGGCCTTGGAGAGAAAGCAGAGAAGTGAAATCGGACGGTAGTCAGTCAGGGCTGTTGGTGAACTGATTTTGTTGAGTGCGCGCACAAGTGACAATTTCCAGGCAGATGGGAAGCAGGGTACGCTCAAAGACAGGTTGAAAATGTGACTTAGTAAGGGAGTGAGAACCGGCAATGCTTTTGAAATGACAACCTTTAGGAGGCCATCACTTCCCCTGGCCTGGGTGTCAAAGTGCGATACCGCAGCCAACACATCCGATTCCGTTATAAGGCTGAACTCGAAATGTTCCGGGAGGTCAAGACTTTCCAGGGTGAGAAGATAATCCTCAACAGCAGGAGCCAACGGATCGTTGGAGATCGCGCTGAAATGCCCGTTGAGTTCATCTGTGGTAAATCGAGATGGCAAGGGGGCCTTGGTGGCAGAAATTCCAAGTTTCTCCAGCTCTCTCCAGATCTCGGCAATGCCGGTCAAGGCAGACAGGCGTAAATAGTAGTTATTCAGCCTGGCTTCCTCGACTTGTTTATGGGCATAGTCTCTAGCTAATCTGTAAATGCGGAGATCTTGATCGAGCCAAGAGTCCCTGAAACGCCTGTAAAGTCTATCCCTCTCGGATACAAGGTCACGAAGAGCCGCGGTGTACCATGGGTGACGTTGTCATCTTGGTGTCACAGTCCGTCATGGGGCGAGATGGTTAATGGCGTTAGTAAGGTTAGTATTAAATAAGGATATGCATTCGTCGAGTGATGAAGTGGTGAGAGATGACCAGTCACATTCGCTAAGAAAGTCCCTTAGCTTCTCAGCGCTAATTCCTTTAAAGTTTCTGTAAGTGTATGTGTTATGTACGTAGCGTGGAATCTGTACGTCGAGAGTGGCCATGATAAGGTCGTGTCCGTTAATGAAAGGTGCGTCTGTCTTCCAGTGTGACAGCAGGCGATCCTGCTCGTCAATTAGACATAGGTCAAGCCAGGTATCAGAACACTGTTTATGGTGCGTAGCACCATAGGGAACAGACAAAAGGGTGTTCTCATCAACGAAGGCCCTGATGAAATTGGCATCTTTAGATGAGGAAAGCTGGTCAGAGTTGAAATCTCCCATCATAACCTTCGTGGAGTAATTGTGCATGTGAGTTGTTAGCTGGTCTATAAAGTTAGAGCCTTGGAAAAAAGGAGCATGAGGTGGACGATACACAACCCCCATGAAGATGGGAGAAACTCCCTTAGCCGATACCTCACAAAAAAGGTATTCAGGCTTGCCTGGCTTGCCAGACCATTCACCGTCGGATGATGAAATAACACTAACCGTCAGTGATTTATGTATATAGAAGGCCACACCTCCTCCGTTCCTGTTTCTATCCCGTCTGTATAGCAGGTAATCATCCAGTGAAGGGATGGATGTAACCTTGTCGCTTAGCCAGGTCTCAGTAACAGCTATTACGTGGAATAGAGAGCGAGTGGATAATAAGAGCCTGATCATCTCAATGTGACCTGTGAGTGAGTTCGCATTGAAATGACAGACCCTTAGACCCTCAGACCAAAATACCTCAGAACCGGATGAAGACACGGCAGATGAATTTGATGGTGGATGTGGTGGAATGAATTGTGTGTGTGGTAGCTTCATTGTAGAACAACGCTGACGGCAGGCGGAATCCGAGCTAAAAAATCATTTAGCTCAGCGTCGGTGTTGATGACGGTGGCGCGCTCGTTGTCATCGTTGCAATAAATAATCTCCGGTCTCTGACGAAAGTACTGCAACCCGAGTGTGTAGCTTGCGTTTGCGGGCCTTAGCTACGACAACTGAGCGTGCGAGCGCACTTGAAGAGAGGGTGACGGCTAATGGTCATAGTCTGCCGTCACCCCTGGCGGAGTTGTTGGTTGCATCTAGCCTCCCCATGGTCCTGACTGATGCTATGTCCCTTCTGAGGACCGTGGGATCAAGCGCGCTCACGACTGAGAATGCAAGGAGATGCAACGTGGTTTCGCGGGTGTAGTGCAGGCCCGTGACAACAACCACACTGTTGGAGGTCTGCTCCTGTCGCCTCCTGACCTCTGCCAATTCACTGCGTAGATTGCAAATCTCCGCAGCGTTGGATACAGTGCTGCTGCTGTGCTGCTGCATTGTCGGGCTCCTCGATGAGAGATCTTGAATTTGTGCCTGCAGCTCGGTGATGGTGGATTCAGCATTTTGTATGCGAGTCTTGAGTGCAGGCAGCTCATCGAGGGTCTTAAGACGCTTCTCCAGCGGGCCCAGACGCTGCTCAATCTTGGAGATCCTCTCTGACACAATGTTCTGGGTCTTGAGGGACTCCGTTTGAGCGTTGCGGATATCATCTAAGGCTACGCGAATGACCCTCAAGGCCGCCTCAACGGACGGCGTAGGTGTCATTGCGCCGGCCAAGCGCAGGTGCGAAAACAAGCCAAGCCAAGCGGAACTGATTTGCAGGTTAGGAGCAGTGTAGAAAGTTTTCGGTCGAAAAGATGAGATAGAAAAATTGCAGCCTTCGGCGATTTATATATCATCATATAATGGAGCGTGCATCTATCTACAACAGAAGAGGGCCCGAAGGCAAGAAGCAGCAGAAAAGTAGTTCAAAGGAATGACAGATCAGCAGAGTTGTTAACCGTACTCACCAAAGAGAGAGAGAGAGAGAGAGAGAGAGAGAGAGAGAGAGAACTAGAGAAGGAGGGACTTAATACGATAATTTTTGCCAGGCTTTCTGCTTTTATGAAAAGTCGGAAAACTGTGAGAGCTGCGCTTTCCGAGCAGCGGATGCAGATTTCTCGTTTTTTTCTGGCCTTGTCGCCCTTGTCGCCCTGGCAAACTGCTCGAGGGGCCAGATTTACATCGTAGCTGTTTTGAGAAAACGCGAGAAATCTGTGGCTGCTACTCGGAAAGCGCATCTCTCGCAGTTTTCCGAGTTTTCTTAAAAGCAGAAAATCTGGCAACAATTATCGCATTAAGTCTCGCAGAAAGTTTCGGAAAAATTAGTTCAGTCTCGCAAAAAAGTCTCCCGAAAAGTATCAATTTATGTTTCGCAGAAAGTCTCGCAAAAGGTATTGCATAATGTCTCGCAGAAAATCTCGCAGAAAGAATCGCAGAAAGTCTTGCAGAAAGTTTCTTAAAAGTATCGCATAATGTCTCGCATAATACCTTGAACGCCGATTTTCGACAGTTTCAAAGTCAGTCGAGCACGAGAACTTTGAAGCTGCTTCTCCAAATGCACTTATCTGGCAGTGCCTCGATTATTTATCGTAAAATAAAGTTGACTTTTAACGGACGTTGCTTCACGCAACTTTACGCCGATTTTAGATGGTCTGAAAATTAGCTAATTACGAGAATTTTTAAGCTGCTGCTCCGATAATGCTCTCATCTGGCGGTGCTTCGTATTTTATTGTAAAATTAAGTTGACTTTCGATGGACGACATGATTCGCGACTTTAAGCTTATGTGAGATTTAAAAAAAAATAAGTTCAGCACGTAAACTTGTTCGTCGCTGCTTCGAATGCACCTATCTCGAGGTGTATTGTTTTGTAATAGTAAAATCTACTTTTCTACGAGTGGTGTCGCTGTACGCATCTATACGCCGATTTGGGATACTCGGAAGGTTACTTAAGCATGTTTATTTACACCGATCCATGGCGCGGGAAAAATCAGTTTAGAGCAAGAATTTTTTTCTGTGAGATTCGTGGAATCAGTCCTGTCGAATTTTCGTTTGCTAAACACAGTTTTTCTTGCAACTTTTTAAAGTATACAGCCAGGATGGAGAATTTGCTCTAATAGACTAGCCGGTGAAACTGAGAATGGATGTGTAAGTGTGCAGCCAGGGTGCGGAGAGTGGCTACAATGGACTGGCCGATGCGGATATAAATGTATGTGCGAGTATACACCGAGAAAAAGGTTATAATAAAAATTACTATATTTCAAATAAAAATTACTATATGAAATAGTAACGGTGGGATATACTCGCACTATCAGAATTTTTACTATTTTAAATAGTAATTTTTGCTACAATTGTAACAAAAATTACTATTTAAAATAGTAAAAATTCTGATAGTGCGAGTATATCCCACCGTTACTATTTCATATAGTAATTTGTTATACTTTTTTCTCAGTGTACAGCCAGGGTGCGGAGAGCAGCTCCAATGGACTGGCCGGTGTAGGTGTGAATGTATGTGTAAGTGTGTACTAAGACTGCAGAAAACTGCTTGAATGTAGAATTTAATTTATAAACTTACTTTGATAATCCTATATCCACTGCAAATATCTGGAAGTGATAAATGAATATGCTTTTTGTTAGCTTCAGACTGCTTTCTTACGTAAGATTTCGTCAAAGAGAGACCATTAGCAGGTGCTTCAGATCCCCATGCATTTTTCATAATGTTTGTCAAAAATTGTAATTGATAATTTGGCTCTTCTATATTTAAAATTTTAATAAGATCAAAAAGCCTGAGTTTATTCATAATATCTATCCTGTGCTCTTTCAGAAGAATACTCGAATATTCCTTTCTTTTGTATAACCTAACAAATTTAGATTATTAGAGATAGTTATATAAATATAAGATGTCATAACTGATATTATGAAAAAACTTACTTAATATGATATAAAATTTCTTCTTTATGAACAGCAATATAACTTCTAAGCTGCAAAATCTTGGTAGTTGAAGACCGTGCAGCAAAAACATTTGTAAAAATTATTCACAGTCGATCAGAAGCCAAAAAGTTTTCCGAATCTCCATAATCAGATAAAACTTTAACTAGACATTTGTATTTGTCTGGATTATGAAGAAAGCGGAATGTAACGGACTTTTTCCCGGACATGCTTTAACCAAAACGTCGTATGACAGAATTGCATTTACACATAACATTAAAATCAAAAGACAATAAAAGACAACTTCATGCATTCCTTTACAATAATTTTCGAAAAAGACGCTTTATATTTATTTGATAAAAAGCAAATAGATTACAATATTTAAAAATAAGTACTATCCCTAGTGGAAATAATTGGGTGTGCCAAAGTGTGGCAAAGTATGCTAAAGTGTGTCAAAGTGTGCCAAAGTGTGCCAAAGTGTGCCATACTGTGCCAAAGTGTGCCAAAGTGTTCAAATTCGGAAATTTGCTGCACTTTTGCACACTTTGGCACACAATCCATTTCCACTAGGGATCGTACTTAATTTTACTGTTTCAAATTATAACTCGAAATATTGGTGTCATTTTCAAACTGTCCCTCGGTATTTACAGCGAGATAAGGGCACTCTGATAAGCATCTTAAAAGTTCTCGTGCTTAGCTGACTTTCAGACTATCCCAAAACGGCGAAAATTCGTGTATCGCTTCGTCCGTCGAAAGACAACTTACGATTTACGGCGAGATGCGTGCATTGGGGGCTGCACGTTAAAAGTTCTCGTACTTGGCTCATTTTCAGACCATCGATAATCAGCAAAAGTCGCGTATCAAGACAACTTTATTTTTTATTGAAAAAAGATATTTACATCGAGATAAGAGCACTCGAAGTAGCAGCTGAAAATTTCTCGTGCTCAGCTGACTTTCAGACCATCGAAAATCGGCGTAATGTCGCGTAGAACGCGTCGAAAGTGAACTTAATTTTTTCATAAATCATCGATGCACTGACAGATAAGAGCACTCGGAACAGCAGCTAAAACGTTCTCGTACTTCGCAGATTTTCAAACCATCGAAAATAGGCATAAAGTCTTGTATGACCTCGCCCTTTAAAAGACAACCATATTTTGTATTATAAAAGCGATATATGGCTGTTAAGTGCATTTGGGGCTGCACATCCAATGTTCTCATACTCGAATGACTTTTCGACTGTCGCAAATCGGCTTAACGTCGCGTATCGCCTCGATCGTCGAAAGACAACTTTATTTTTATTAAAAAAGCGATTCATGGCGAGATAAGTGCATTTGGGGCTGTATGTGAAAAGTTCTCGTGCTCGAATGACTTAATGACTGTCGCAAATCGGCGTACAGTCGCGTATCGCCTTTCCTGTCAAAACGCAACTTTTTTTTTACATGAAGAAGCGATGCATTGCCAGATATATGCATTCGGAGACGCTAGTAAAACGTTCTTGTCCATAACTGATTTTCCGACTATCGCAAATCGAAGTACAGACGCTTCTTGTGACGCTCGTCGAAACAGAACTCTATTTTTTAATAGCAAAGCGATGCATCGCCAGAGCAGAGCTTGTGAATAAAAAAGTTCTCCAGCCCAAGTGATATTTCTGCGCCCTGTGCCGCTTTTCGATCTACTAACCTCTGGTCCATCGAAACACAAGAGGGTTTTATAACGGAAATCTGAAAAAGCGCCAAAAATAATGCAGTAAAGCTTTCAGAAAAATGTTTTCCTGCTCAGCTGATTTTTCCGACAGAGCAGATTGGGCTACGGGCTCGTTTCGCGCCGCCGTTCGAAAGTCAAGCTCTTTTGTGCAGGAAATATTGAAAGTGGTTAAACAATTATTTTCCTGAACAAATATTCAGCTCTCGTCTGTTTACTGAACAACTATTCCATCTTCCTCCAGTCACTTTTCGACAATCGTATTTTTGAATAAAAAGAGTTTTGAATAATTGAGAGGTTATACGTATCGCGTATCCCTTTAAAAATCAGACATATTTTTGAACAAAAAGTCATAAAATAGCAGGGGCTACGATCTTAAAACAGCAACTAAAAACTTCTTGTATGTAATCGTTAAACAGTTGATAAGCTCATAGCTGCCGTTCCGACCGATTTCCTTTTCTTTCGTTTCAATATGATGCTTTTGTATTTGTGGTTTCCACGACCGCGTTTTTCATTTGTTTTTACAAATTTGCGACTCTCTACGTTTATCGCAATATTCAGTGTCGTTGATAACATCTGCATGTGAACATCGGTGTAAGTTATGGCTCAAGCACAACCGCCCGCGCGTAATGCAGGTTATACGAACCGCGAGTATGCCGATATGCACTTAGTGTACGGTGCGTGCAATGAGGTGGGCCGTGCTGCGGCAGCCGAATATCGACGTCGCTTTCCTAATCGCCGACACCCAGATGCACAAACATTTATGCGACTACATCAACGCCTAGTTAAGACGGGCAGTTTTCAAGTAAGAGATCCTGATAGAGGTCGGCAAAGAGGTGCGAGAGATGAGTTCGATGAAGCCATTTTAGACTGTTTTGCGGAAGACCCAACAACAAGTTTACGGCGAACTGCTTGATTTCTCGAGACATCATATTCAACGTGCCAACGTGTGATGAAGGAGGATGGCCAACACCCTTATAAATCCCGACGCATTTACGAAATCAGTGAGAACTTTTATTCTTAAAATCCAGAGCGCTTCACAGGCTAAATTGTGTTCCCTGGTAGAAAATTGAGCAGATTTCTGGTCAAAATTTTTCAAAATGAGACATTGTTAGAAATTCGTTTCAGAGTATTTTCAGACGTTTTAGACAAGTGTCATTTTAACACGCCAGAAATTCTGCCCAGAATCTGCTCAATTTTCTACCAGCGTTATGTGCTCTGTATTAATTATTTTGAAAAGCACCCGAATATTGATAAGTACTAAGCACGCTCCGCCGCGTTTGCATTTATTACTGTTTAATTATTATAATGTTTCTACAATAATACAATTTACTTATTTGCACATTTCACATTTATATTCAATTCAATTTATGAGGTTATAAAATTAAAAACGTAACTGTTTTAAATAATAACATACTTATTTAATACAAATTTCAAAACAATTATAAAATTAATTAATTAATTAAAATATTAAATGAATATTGAAACATTTGAAATCTTGGCGTCATTCAATTAGGAAATTTATTTCTCAAACATAATCGAATCGCTATATCAACAATTTCACAACATTCAGTAATCACTATTTTTTTTTACGTGGCATTTGGAACTCGAAAGTTCATCGCCTCATCTACGCAAGCCTTCCACGCTGCCCTATCTTGTGTCAACCCCACCCAAGATGCACCTCTCCGATCGACACCCACCCGTCCTATTTCTACTAGATCCGCTTTTACGTTGTCCTCCCATCTACGTCTAGGTCTACCTAGAGGTCGCGTTACCATCGGCCTGCCCTTCATGACACGCGCTGCCGTACGGTCGTCTCCCATTCTCGCTACGTGCCCTGCCCATCCCAATCTGCGCGATTTTATTATTCTGTTAATATTTGGTGACGCGTACAGATTGTGTAACTCATCATTGTGTAGTCTCCTCCATTCCCCGGTTTCCTCATCTTTCTTCGGCCCGTATATTTTTCACAAGACATTATTTTCAAATACCCTAAAACGCTTGTTCGCCTGCTTAGTGAGAGCCCACGTTTCGCACCCGTACAGAACCACCGGCAGTATTATTGCCCTGTATATTCTTATTTTAACGTTTTTAGACAACAGCCTCGACTTAAGTAAATTATTCACGGCGTAAAAGCAAGCATTACCCGAATGGAGTCTCTTGTTTATTTCGACATTAATCTCGTTTCTATCATTTATGGTCGTACCCAGATACCTGAATTCGCTAACCTTTTCAAAAGTAAAATCCCCAACTATGAGATCTCCCTCCCCTCTGCAGATGCCTAGTTTATCCACAATCATGTACTTTGTTTTTGATTCACTAACTTCTAACTAACTTCTAACCCTGTATACTCTGCCGCTTTTATGAGGATTTCCGCATTTCTTGCTACCGTTTCCCTACAATCCCCCAGTATATCCAAGTCATCTGCGTAGCCTAGTATCTGCGTTGTTCCATTAAGCGTTGCGCCCAGCTTGCTAACCTGCATTTTTCTAACGACATACTCTAACGTTAAGTTGAACAGCACCGTAGAGAGCCCATCCCCTTGTTTTAAACCATCACGTATCTTAAAGGGTTCTGATATATTACCGCCTACTCGGACCTTTCCCGTGCTTCCGTTCAGACATATTTGAATCAATCTCACGAGTTTTTTCGGTACACCGAGAAGTACTAGAATTTGATACATTTTGCTTCGCTTAATAGAATTGTACGCTTTTTTAAAATCTATAAATAGTTGGTGTATGGTTTCGCAAAATTCCCACTTTTTCTCTAACAACTGTCTTATGGTAAACATTTGATCGCTCGTCGATCTGTTGCGCCGAAATAGAGGTGGTATCCCCCATACCTCTACCAGACACACTACGGTTTCATTCTCGCATCCTAACGCCCCCCTGCAAGGCAGCGCGCCTTCGCTGGCATCGTTACCGCGTAAGACCAGGTGACGAATCATTCTACACATCCCCTTTCGGGGCAGTTGTCATCGCTCCCGCATCCTCCTCGGCAGCAGGATTTTTGCCCATTTTTGTAATGTGTGATGAAAGATATAGATTGAGAGATAAGAGATAATGTGAAGTGTTTTTTTGTTGTGGTGCTTGCGTAGTGTTTCTAGATGAATGCGTTCGACAGTGTGGGCTCATCACATCCACGCCTGTTCCTATCGGCTGTCCGCGGCTGCTTATTCAATTTATTCGCAGCTAACCTCTTTCTCAGGGGCTGTTCCTCTATCCGCAACCTAAGGACGCGCTGTATAGTGGTGATAGGCACCCACCCGTCCGATCTGGACGACAACGCCCAAGACCCGCTTAGGGTAGCGGCATTGTAACAGCCAGTAATCACTATAACTAAAAAAAAGAGAGATAAGAGGAATACGTAATTAAAAAATTATGCGAATGATATTGAACTTTTAGATATGTTCTTCAAAATTAATATCATTGTAACACTTTTTTATAATGGAATGTGATCGTGAAAATAGGATGATATTGAGCCATTTGATTATAGAGGAACATGAGAGGAACCCCAACTTCCTGGACCAAATTTTATGGACGGATGAGAGTACTTACGTACGTACAGGAATGGTCAATCCACACAACGAGCTTTATTGGGCACACCAAAATCCATTTTTGGCTAGAGAAGGTAAAATAAGTAATTTCAAAGTACAGTTTTCGAATCCCTATATAAAAAAGTCATGACCGGATGAAGTGAAGCCAAGAATGCGTCAATATGATTGGCTCATGTAGTGCGCATGTCTCAAAAGGATCGTTAGAATTTTTTGATTTCTGAAATTGATTCTAACATTAAAAATTTAATATAATAGTATAATACATATCAAATTATAATTTGTGTATTTATAATATTCTATTGTAAATATTATTACTGTTACAAAAATAAACATGATGTGAACGTTGACACGAACTGAGTTGAGACATAACCTTAAAATTTTAAAAGGAAGTTGGCAACGAAACCGTGGCAATTTTGAAATTTATATGAGCGCGAATTGCCAAATGAATCATATATTGTAAAGTTTGATATATTTCCGTGATAGAAAACAAATATTAAAAATATCAACCAACCATTTATATTTCATTTTAATAGTATACTACAGTGCGCGCAGCATACTGCGCCAAGTCTAGTTTTTATAAAATACATAGTGCGTCTTTCGAGCGTGAGCGCTATTCGTGCTTTCACAACCCAACGCGATTCGGGGGAAATTAACTAACAGCGAGAACTATTGAAATAGACCTGCTGACTCGCGCGGGTGACAGTTTATCGAATTTCTATTTTTGTAATGTCAAAATTGTGCGTTGTGATAGTCAGAAATTCATGCAAATACGAGAACTTTTGATATCAAGGCCCGAATGCACTTAACTCGAGGTGCATCGCTTTTTTATAAAATAACATGGTTGTCTTTTAACGGGCGAGGCGATATGCGACTGTACACCGATTTGCGACAGTCGGTAAATCATTCGAGCACGAGAACTTTTCACGTGCAGCCCCGAATGCACTCAACAGCCATAAATCGCTTTTTTAATGAAAAATATTGTTCTCTTTTAACGGGCGAGGCCATACGAGACTTTACGCCGATTTTCGATGGTTTGAAAATCTGCCAAGTACGAGAACTTTTTAGCTGCTGCTCCGCGTGCTCTTATTTGGTAGATTATTTATGAAAAAATAAAGTTGACTTTCGACGGGCAACGTTTTACGCGACTTTTTAGCTGCTGCTCCGCGTGCTCTTATTTGGTAGATTATTTATGAAAAAATAAAGTTGACTTTCGACGGGCAACGTTTTACGCGACTTTACGCCAACTTACGATGGTCAGAAAATCTGCCAAGTACGAGAACTTTTATGATGCTTATCCGAATGCCCTTATCTCGTTGTGAATAGCTTATTTATTGTAAAAAAGTGCCCTTTCGACGGACGAGGCGTTACGCGACATTAGGCTGATTTGGGATAGTCAACTCAGCTGTGCACAAAAACTTTTAAGCTGTTTCTTCGAATGCCTTTATCTCGCTGTGATATCTTTTTCAATAAAAAATAAAGTTGTCTTTCGACGAGCGAGGCGATGCGCAACTTTTCGCCGATGTCGGATAGTCTGAAAATCAGCGTGAGAACTTTAAAGATGCTTATCAGAATGCCCGTATGTTATGACCAAAAGTTCGAATTTCGTAAAATAAATTTTAATATCTATTTCAGATCGCTTCCAACACAAATTTTCCATCAATATGTGGGCAGGACTTATTGGAAATCGAGTAGTAGGACCGTGGGAACTGCCAGACAGATTGGATGGGCACAATTACCTCCGCTTTTTGCGAGAGGATCTGCCAATGTTGCTCGATGAAGTCCTGACACCGGAACAGCAGCAACACATCATATTCATGCATGATGGGGCGCCAGCACATTTCGCTGTTTATGTCAGGAATCATCTAGACAACCTCTTCCCAGGCAGGTGGATTGGACGCGGTGGACCAACTCATTGGCCAGCTCGTTCACCGGATTTAAATCCGCTGGATTATTTTTATTGGGGCAACAGCAAAGAGAGCGTGTACCATAATGGAGCACTCGAGAATGTTGAAGAGCTGCGAGAACACATTAGGGAGTATGCGAACAACATTCCCGAAGAAATGGTTCAGCTACGCACGACATATTGCGGCGCGCTCACGAATGCACAAGAGAGGAAGGAGGGCCCTTTGAGCATTGCCGACGAGAGGGAAGGGCAAGGGAAAATGCCTAATTAAATTTAATTTTTTATTTTTACCTTCATGTTTATGTTTTAAATATATTGTATCAATTATTAAAAAATGTTTTTCCTTTTCAGATGATAAATATAACGTCTTCTCCGCTGACCGGAATTGCCTCAAGTACACTTATCTCGCCAAAAATCTTTTAACCGGCGAGGCCATAGGAGACTTTACGCCGATTTCGGATAGTCTGAAAATCAGTAGTGCACAAGAACTTTTAAGCTGCTTCTCCAAAAGAACTTGTCTGGCAGTGAATCGTTTATTTATTGTAAAATATCGTTGACTTTCGCCGGACGATAGCTTTACGCGACTTTTCGCCGATTAGGCATAGTCTGAAAATCAGTAGAGCACAAGAACTTTTGAGCTGCTTCTCCAGGAAACACAGGAAACAGGAAGTCTGGCAGAAAGCCTGGCAGAAAGAATGGCAGGAAGCCTGACAGGAAGTCTGGCAGAAAGCCTGGCAGAAAGAATGGCAGAAAGTCTGGCAGAAAGAATGGCAGAAAACCTGGCAGAAAGTCTGGCAGAAAGTCTGGCAGGAAGTCTGGCAGAAAGCCTGGCAGAAAGTCTGGCAGAAAAGTATGGCAAAATCTATCTGTTTTATTTATTGTAAAATGAACGCGGTGGTGGGGGGATTTTTCTTTCCTTGCTGGGAAAGTGAAAAGTGAAGGAAAATTTTCCGGACCAATTCCATTAGACTCAGTTTTTCACGCTGATTACAATGGTATAAAAATCTTGTATTGTTTCTGAATCATCCTGTATAGGTATGCAATTACGTAAGCACATACTTGCTCGGGATATTGCAAAAAAAAAAAAAAAAACAATTATTCGAGCTTCGAAAGCTCGTAAAAGAGAGTATAGTCGTTGTAGAGAAGTATACAAATTGTGCACGTGGTCGGATTGGCGCACGAGCGAGGAAATCCGGTGGTTTCCTATTGAAAGAATAAATAATAATAACGAACGAGCAAGTTTGTAATTAATCAAAAAGTGAAGTTTTCACAATTACGACTATGAATTCGGGTAGTGATATACATCGTTATACCGCATAACGTACGTATAATCTATTTCTAATTCGACTGACCGACGTCCGACACCTTAAAAAAAAAGATAATAATATATACAAGAAAGTATAATCCCTGACGATATTATGTTTCTTTCGCAATTTCGTGTCACCGACGAATCGATTTCCAAAACGCAGAGAAGACCTTATGAAATTCCAACCGCTCCTGTTTTCTCTACACTCTAATTCTTTTCTACGAAAGATATCAATATTTGTATACTATTAATGCGTATACGATTAGCGATATCGTTTTTTATGCGATGAAAATGTATATAATCATGCGCTCGTTGGAAAAAGTTCTATGTGGAACATGAGAACAAAAGCTACTTAGGACTCGGATGAGGTGTCTGCAGCACTCGTATCCGTCTTGGGCGCCTTCGACGCCCTGGACTATGACTCGTGCTGAACACCTCACCCTTGCTAGAAATAGCTTATTTTCTTCCCTTGTTGCACAATGTGGTATATAATACGTCGTAACCCAACGATATTATATATATTATCTATACTACACTTATATTCTAACACAACATTGTCTCTATTACTCGTACGTTTTAACGTTGTTCGATAGCGGTTCTCCGAGCTTTCATAATAATATGCGCTTGCGGTCTTCACTTCTAGAAAAAGGTAATCTCAATACCAAGCTTGAAACGAAACTTAAAAGAGAATCGGTTATAATAAACGATGAATGTAGCGTATTTTTTACACAAATGCTTGATATTTTAAAGTTCAGAAACATAGGAATCGAGATATTTTCAAGTTGTAAAAAAAAACAGAAAAAAGTACTGTAAAATGGTTATAGTGAAATTTACATAATCAACGGTATTGTGTTCATATGGTTTAAAATATATCGATTTTTTCAGATACCAGCGAGTTTAATAATAATTTAATCGGCAAATCGGAGGATGGCGAGCAAAGGCGAGCGATCACTCTAAATCGAAATGCTCAAATCCACCTGCCCCGCGCGCAGCGAGTTTAATAATAATTTAATCGGCAAATCGGAGGAAGGCGAGGAAAGGGGGGCGATCTTTCTAAAACTGAAATGCTTAAATTCACCTACCCCACGCGCAGCGAGTTTAATAATAATAATTTAATCGGTAAATCAGAGGGAGGTGAGCGAATGGAAGCAATCATTCTAAATTTAAGCCTTTTCGTTTGAGAATAATCTCTGGCACTTGCTAGACTTGCTCTGATTTGCCGTCCATAATCATCGAACTCACTGTGCGCGAGGTAGGTGGATTTAAATATTTCAGTTTTAGATTAATTGCTCGCGTATTTCGCTATCGAACTTGCTGCGCGTGGGGTAGGTGGATTTAAGCATTTCAGTTTTAGAATGATTGCTTGCCTACTGAAAAAAATCAGATGACAATCAACTGATAATCAGCTGATAATCAGCTGATTATCAGGTGATTTCAGCTCAGTATTTTTAATAAAGTTGATAGTTATAAATATGCGATTATGTGAGATAAAATGCTAATGATAATCAGGTGATAATCATGTGATAATCATTCAAAATTTGTAACCTTTAATATATTTATTATAAGTTGTTTAAAATAAGTA
>JAZHPH010000983.1:0-16303 GCA_037356405.1 Nasonia oneida | reverse complement strand
AGCTCTTTGTTCAATCAACTTTTTTACAGACTTTAAATTTACAGCATCATCTTGATCCACAGCATCACCAACATAACACAGTTTTCGATTCTCTAAATCAAAATTTCCATTACTAGTCAGCTTGAATCCTAGTCCAGGCGGTCCTCGAGATGTGCCTGCAAGGACTAGTTAACGTCCAAACACATCAATACTCATTTCGATACTGAGTTGTTACAAAATAATTTCAGCTTCACGAAGCTCCTCAATGATTGATTGTATTTCATTGACATGGTTATTATTGCCAGCAGATATTTCAGCTATAAGTAATCTTAAACGATCTACAAGTTCATTTGGATCATCCCAATACCGGTATTCAGTATGGATATTTTTATGAGCGATCTTATATGACATAAACCCCTTACCACTTTTACCAACCTTGAGAATTTTACTCACAAAATCAGTATATTTCTTACTTGCATTTTCACGGATATCTTCCTTCGATTTATAGTATGTTTTGTGTGCATTTGTGTCTTCTAAAATCTTAGCATAATTCCTCTTATCATTGTCAGTGATTAAAGTATCATCAGGATATTTCTTAAACAACTTCACAAGACCGAGATCTTTTTCATACACTTTATTGACAATGATAATTTTATCTTTGTCAAAACTTGTAGGAGCATTTCCGATCATTAGTTTATTATCATGCATTTTTCGCACTCCATATACTGTATCTAAGGCTCGTGTTTGTCCCTTAAGCAACAATCGAATGTTTTCATCGACATTCGCGCTCATAACTGTTTTTTCATCATCCGAAACATCTGAAACACTTGCAACGTTATTTTGAATAACAGTTTCTTCGTGATCTGAAATATCTGAATCACCCACAGCTGACTCAAATGCTGATTCTCCAGGATCAGCATCATCATCATAGTCTTTTTTATTATTTTCAATACGCTCTAATTTTAATTTTCTCTTCTTTCGTTTTTCTTTTTTAACTACCACTGGCGATAAACTTTTTTCTTGTTTAATATGCTCACTTACATCGATTAGCTTTTCCAGTGGTTTCACAAGTGGTTTGAATGAGTCCTCCAAATTTTTTTCCACCTCCAATTTATGTGACTTTACCAAATCGTACTTTCTTTTCAAAGCTCTACGAGCTTTCTCAACTTCACGTAGAACTACAGTTTGTTGATCAAAATCAGACATCTTGATAGTTTAGAGTCTCACAATCAAATGCTAAATTTATTCAGTATTCTGTATATTTATTACAAACTGATCAAAGCCTTTTCTGTAGCGACCATCATTGATATCACGGTCTTTGTCTATAACGAGAAAACTATGATTGCTATTATTCCAACACATTGAACAAATATCTTTGAAGCGTTGATATGTCATATCTGTATTAACATGATCGTTATAAACATGTTTTAAGTTCATATCATCTTGTCGAAAAATGACCAACAAGTTGACGTTGTCACTCACTAAATGTTTCGGTACTTGCGCATACGACTGGCACAAGTAAAAGCAATCCACGCTTTTATGCCTGCCCATGCAGTAAAAAGCTTTGACATTATCCTGCTTCTCATAGGCAATATCATCAAAGATAAAAATTGAGTTGGGTTGAGCTTCATCAGGTGATACGACGAGATCGTGTTCACCGAACGATAAGTATTTAATACCTTCAAGAGACTCAACAAGTTGTTCCAAAAAATTATATTTAGGTTGATTCAAAGATTTCGAGTATACGTAAATATTTTCAAATCTCAAACCATTAGGATGAATGATTAGAATTGATGAGATAAGAGTGCGTTCGTTTTACCACAATTAGACGAACCACAAAATACTGCTCTTATACTGTTAGGTAGCAATTTTCCATGACGATTGTGTTGTTTTTTTTTTGCTGCTGCTGGGACAAAAGATCGAAATTAACCACTGGCAACTTTGCTGCCCGCTTCTCAAGATCCATCATGCTTCTTAAAATTTCATATCACGACTGACTCGATATATTATAAATATGAGCATTTATAGTACCCTCAGTCAGTCTCGCATGAGCTTGTTAAGAGTTAGCATCATGCATCAGAAAAAAGGTACAGGTTTAGTGAATACATTGATTAACAAATTAACCATTGAACTTCATGTGCCTGGTTATCAGTACTGTGGTCCAGGTACTAAACTTGCTAAACGTTTAGCTCGTGGTGATTCAAGAATAAATCCCCAAGACGCTGCTTGTAAGGAACAGGATATTGCCTACTCAAAAATTCCTGATAACATTCAAGAGAGAAACGCAGCTGATCAGATTTTAGCAGAGAAGGCGTGGCAGAGAGTGAAATCTAGAGATGCTGGTTTGAAAGAAAAAGCGACAGCTTTCGCTATAGCAAATACCATGAAGTTAAATTCAAAGCTTGGTTTGGGTGTTGGAAGAGGCGGAGTAAGAGGAGGTGGCAGGTGTAGATCTAATAAAATTAAGAAAACGATTTCAAAGAAAAAGATTACACTGAAAAATTTTATCACGTCAATGGGAAAACCTATCATTCCTGGCAACGATTCTCGCTCTATGATAAAGTCAGCACTAAAGATGGCTCGAGAGCATGTGAAAAATGTTGGTGGAAAAAGTAAAGTTAATGTTTCACGCATATTGCCTGTTCCCAGCAAAGTAGGTGGCTTTCTTCCAGCACTTATCCCACTTTTTGCTGGTCTCAGTGCAGTAGGCTGACTTGCAGGAGGAGCTGCGGGAATCGCTAAAGCAATAAATAAAGCAAGTGCTGCTAAGAAACAAATGGAAGAGCAAAAAAGACATAATGAAAAAATTGAAATGTTGGCACTCGGTAAAGGGCTGTTTCTAAAACCTCATCGTAAAGGTTTCGGTATCTTTCTGAAGAAGAAGAACAAAAAGTGTAAAGGAAGAAAAAAAAAACTTCGATGAAATAAGATTGCCTAAACGTGCACTTACCGACTACGATCTGCTCAAATATGTAAACCTAATGAATATACCAAATTTTCGAGGAGTTTTTGAGAAATGCTCTGCCTTCAAACGGTTGTCGAGCCAGAGAATCGGCAGTCATTAATCTGGATGATGCAAGTGGACCTGGCATGCATTGGGTAGCTTATCGAAAAATTGGTAATGAGGTTACATACTTTGATAGTTTCAGTGATTTACAACCACCGCGAGATCTTATGAATTACTGGAAAGTATCTCAAGTTAAGTACAATTATCAGAGGTATCAGGAATTTTCAACTTTCATCTGTGGTCATCTCTGTCTGAAATTTCTCTGCAATCAGCTCAATCGTAAAGATAATTTTTGTCTATATAAAAAGAAATCTACATGAATGAATCGAATTAGTCTACTCAAGATGGTTGTTGAATCAATGACTCTCAGCCTTTCCGGCACCTCCTCAATCCTTGAGACGCACTATTTTCCTCTAATAGAACTGGATTCGGATAAGCAATACAGTCTTGAACTTGTTGAGCTGCCAACTTTTAATTCTATACCGAACGTCGATGAAAACTGTAATAAATTTTATGTTGGTCAAGAAATAATTGAACTACCTACTGGCAGTTATGAGATTGAGGATATTGATCGAACTCTACAAGGTATCCTCGATACTCGAGGTATAAAAGTTAGTATCAAGCCAAATAATAATACGTTACGAAGTGTTATTATGTGTAGTCATGAATTAGATTTCCGACCGACTGACTCGATTGGTCGTCTACTAGGATTCACTCCAAGACTTTTGAAGCCCTATATAAGTCACAACTCAGATTTACCAGTAGCTATTCTCAAAGTGAACGCTTTACGAGTTGAATGTAACATTACGACAGGAGCATACATAAATCAGCAGAAAGTTCATACAATACATGCATTTTTCCCAGCAGTTCCGCCAGGCTACAAGATAATCGAGGTGCCTAAACAAATAATTTACTTGCCAATATCTGTGAAAGTGATCGATCACCTACAACTACGCATAGTAGATCAAGATGGTGATTTGATTAATCTCCGAGGTGAAATTATTACAATTCGTCTACATTTAAAAAGCCATTGAAATGGGTATTGTTTTTAATGCTGACAAAAGCTATATTAATAGCTCCGTATGTCGTCAGATAGTCAGTCAGCGACGAGTGATCAAACGATTAACACGTCAGAACAGTCAGTTTCTACAAAGTCTCGGTCTCAAAGTGCGTGGTGGAGGAAGAACGGGACCTCAAGCGAGAAACATATTGAAAAAATAACTTGTACGTTTATCTGTTGTTGCTGTGTGCCTCAGAAAAATGGAATCAGTTCTTAACATACAATCTCCTGTCATCTCTGATGAATCTGTCTCGCATTATGAGGTTCATGCACATCAACCCTATACCTCACTTGCATTCAATAATAGTGATGAAATTCGGATAGCTATACAACATCAAGATTTGTGTGTTCTATCATCAAAAAGTTCTCTATATATTTGTGGAAAGATTACTAGACAGGATGGACAAGCAGTACAACACACTCTTTTTGTGAACAATGCTATTAGTCATCTCTTTGAAGAAATTCGATATGAGATGAATGCCATAGAGATTGATCGATGTAAGAACGTTGCTGCTACAACCCTGATGAAAGGTTACACATCTTTCTCACCTAGTCAACTAAAGTATCTTGAAAATTCTGACTGGACACCTATTACTGACATGGGAAATATAGCTGATAATAATGGAAACTTTGATGTGACAGTTCCTCTATCAATGATTTTTGGTTTCGCTGAAGATTATCGCAAAATCGTTGTAAACGTTAAGCATGAACTTATTCTCACAAGATCGAGAAATGATTTGAATGCTGTTTTGCAAGAGGCTTTAATGGTGAATGGGAGACCGACATATGAAGAATTCAAAATCGAGATCAATCGTATAGAGTGACTTATGCCCTACCTCATGTTGTCAGACCGCATGCTTTACGATATGTATGCTAATTTTCAGAATGCGTATTATTCTGATAGAATTATAATAGATCCCCTTTTAAGCAAAGAAGAATTCATTACAAATGCTCCACTCATAGTTATCGACTGCCCAAATCAAAACGAGTCACTCAAACAGGCAGCTGTAGACGTACGTCTTGAATTTGAATGTAAGCGTAATATACCCATGGACACTACAGCGTATTGTCTAATTCTACATGATCGCATTGTCAAGTATAATCCTATAAGTGGTGATATTAAGAAACTTGTTTGAAACTATATAAAGCTTGCAGGAACAAACATTCGAATCAGTATTATCTTAAACCATCAGTCAGGATAGATATAAAAAATGAAACGAAATAGCATTCCGTACACACTTGTCAAGGAGGATAAAAGCGCTAGAAGAGTGCAAGATGATAAACAATGTAATACGTATCGTGGAGAACCTTGTTCTACTCCTGTTAATAAATTTGAACGGTTAAAAAATACTTTTGAGAAATATTCCACTAATACGAAGTCCATGCCAGAACATCAAGGTTATAAGAAGTTCTGAAAGATTTTATAATATACATGTCTTTACAAATAATGTTTTATGTACCTATCTTTTTTGAATAAAATAAAATAAAAATGAATATTTTGATGTATTTATTTATTAATCTTAACCTTTAAACCTACAAATCGTATTCCAAATTATCCATATCATCCCAGGTCGATAAAGTAAATTACCGATGCACACTCTGAGCTATGGAGGGGGGGGGTGGTTGTTAACGGGGGCGCCACCGTCGACTACACTGGTTTATGGGGGGCGCCACCGCTGGCAGCACGGTCGATATGCAATGCTCTGTCGGTAAAACAGGCACCTACTAATGTGAGTTACCATGCGTCGGTATTTGGTGGCCCAGAACCCGCTTGGCCCAGTAGCCGCGCAGCCCCTACTACTTAGCGTTATCATTTAATTTGATTAATTATATATATATTTTAAACTTTATACTTAAATTCTTTGGAATATATTTTATAATGTTGTAAATTTTCAAAGGGTGAAAGATGTATATTTTTTTATAAATATGATTCTAAGGAATAATGAATTAAATTTTTTTCTAAGTATTAAGAAAAATGATTACATTATTACCAGATAAAATCTAAGTTATCAAGTTCAAAGCACGCTGATCTAAATAAATAAACACGCTATTCTAATATAAATAAGAGATTAGAATTAGTTAGTAATACAAATAAAATTTTATGAATGTATATAAAGTTAATAATAATTCATTGAAACTTATATCTTAAAACATAAATTCAATTAATATTATTACATAATATTTTGTTTAACAATCTAAAAAAACAGAACAATTGAAAATTCTATTAATTTTTTTAATCTAAAGTATAAATTATATCATTATAATTAAAAATAATTATATTTAATAATGTAAAAAAATTAATAATATTTTTAAAAACGATATATTTAAAATAAAATAGAAATACACTTATATATATTCAATAGTTACAACATTAAACCATTATAATAAAATAATAAATATTATTATTATTATAATAACGTACTCAATTTACCCGGCTATGCTACCACGCATCCCAC
Organism: Nasonia oneida; assembly: GCA_037356405.1. NCBI lineage: Eukaryota > Metazoa > Arthropoda > Insecta > Hymenoptera > Pteromalidae > Nasonia > Nasonia oneida. Next base: position 9,801 of record JAZHPH010000983.1, on the reverse strand, counting down.
GAATAATGACTTATAATATAGTAATATAATTTTTATTTAACATTTTTTAATCCTGCTAAAAATGACCAATTAAAAACGATTAAAACCTTAATTGGGTTTAATACGGAATTGTGATCCGGAATTATCGAATTAAAACCGATTAATACGATTCAAATCGATTATAAAAATTTATCGGTTTTAAATGTATTTAATCGATTCAGTTGAAGCTTTCTCTGATCAAAATCTGACGGTTTCAATCTGATTAATACCGATTAACTTTTATAATTGGTTTATAAACCATATTAATCGGTTTGGATTCGACAATTCCGGATCACAATTCCATATTAAAACCAATTACGGTTTTAATCGTTTTTAATTAGTCATTTTTAGCAGGGAACTTATAAATTTAAATTAGATCTTATAATTACATTTAATTAACATTAAAAATTTTAATATTATTAACTCAAATTTTTATATGAATTTACAATCAAATTTTGTAGTAAGAACTAATAAATAAATAAATTTAATATAGTTGTAATTTTGAAAAATGCGCCATAATATGGTAATTGATCCCGTTTTGAATATTCGCAAGTTAAAGTAAAAGTGGTCCCTATTGAAAAAAATCAGATGAGAATTAACTGATAATCAGCTGATTATTAGCTGATAATCAGTTGATAATCATGCCAAAAGGTCAGCTGATTATCAGGTGATTTCAGCTCAATATTTTATTAAACCTGATAGTTATAAATATACGTTTATATGAAATAAAATTTTAATGATAATCAGGTAATAATCAGGTGATAATCATTCAAAATTTGTAATCTTTAATATATTTATTATAAATTATTTAAAATAAGTAAAATTTATAAATCTCGCATAATGAGGGCCAGTACTGGTGTTACCATCAGAATGATAACACAAAAACTCTGGCTGAGTTCAAAAATTTTTATTTTTTAACACGAACAAAATTTTATTTCGATTAAATTATTGAAAAACAAAAATGTTAGAGCTCATAGCTAGAGTTTTGGTGTTATCATCCTGACAGTAACACCAGTACTGGCCCTTATTATATGAACTTTACAAATTTTACTTATTTTAATTAATGTATCGATATGGGGGTTTTCGGGGTCATTGAATCTTAGCTTGACCTCGAAATTTCAAAATTTAAAATGGTGGATCCAAAATGGCGGACATTATACCGCCACTAAACCAATTTTACCAACAAATGATTTTAGATTAATTTAAAGTATCGATATGGGGGTTTGTGAGGTAAATGGTTATAAATGTATTATCGGAATCAGTATTTGTGCACATGAATCTTATATTTTTCCGGTCTATTAGATTTAGAATTATCTGTCTGCGGTTTTTGCACTTACATTTTTCTATTGTTCTGTGCATATGTATATGCCTGCGTGGATGAAAAAAATATATAATTTAGCCAAATGAATCAATCTTTAATAACATTTTGTGCACTCAATTCTGGCTCCTCGTTCGCTCCTCGATATGAGGGTTTTTGGGGCCACTGCACCTTATTTTAACCTCGAAATTTCTAAATTCAATATGGCCAATATAAACTGGCGGATATTTGTCATCACCCACCCGCAGGCTCTCTCGCGAAAAGCCCCTGCTAACGCGCAACCCGCCGAACACGTCAGGCACGCTGCAGCGCTTATCACCGCGGCGCAGTACCGCGGCGCGCCGCTAGGCGGCTGCGCATAACCCACAAGTGAAGTAGCGTCGCGGAGGGCACAGAAGGAGGCCGGGTTCAGCGCTGTACCTCGCCCCTCTTCCAACAGCCTAATGCTGCAAGTACACGGCTCGTGTCCAATGACAACTTGTGCAAAGACTTCAGCAAATAAAACTGTTTTGTGGCAAAGGAATTTATTGCTTTCAAGTGACTTATTTCATCCCTCTTTTTTAACTACACCCCCAACCCCTTCCCACGTTTAGCAACCCATAGAAAGGAATATTTTCTTCAAGGAATGCTTTCTTCATCGGCGACTTTTTCTCCAACAGTCGTTTTTAGGATAGTTAATAGGTACATTAATAGATACATTGGCGACTTCTTCTTCAACATCCTTTTTAAGGCAGTTGTTGAGTAAGTCTTACTTATCGGTAACTCCTTGCTCAACTGTACTAGCGGTAATTTTGTTATTTCTAACATTTTTTTGTTTTGGTTGTGCTTTCTCATATCCTACAACAATGTCTACTCCTGCGAAAAAATATCGTATCGATAGATGCGTTAATCCATTTGATATTAATACAGGACACAGCAAATCTCTTAGGAAGATCTCCAAAGAATTTCAAGATGTCTATCCTGATTATCCAACATCTTCACTGATTTGTGATACATGTAGAAAATCTTTTTACAAACTACATGATTTGTCATCTCCAAACGTCAGTATGAGTGTTGATTTTGAATCAGAGACTGACTCACCTTCGGTTTCAAACACGGATGCACCTATGCAAGATGATCTTACAGATATTTTAACTGGACTTAAAAACAAATTCCAATCCCTGCCGGAGAACGATCCATTACGTGTCAGTANTTTAAATGGTTATAATTTTGTATGTCATAATGTCCTGTGTCTATGGGACCAGATAAAAATAAATTTAATTCATTTTTATTATAAGTAACAGAATTGCGACCGTAATACATAGGATTTATAAAATTTGTACTACAAATTGAAATACGAACAGAATATAGACGAACAAATGATATAATTTTCACTTCGCTGCCGTACCATTAATTGACATATGCATTTCATAAGTACTTCTATCAGTAATTTTTAAAGATTCGTCGCCTACGATAAATGGTTAAAAATATTCCTAATTCTCATAAACATGATTTACAATTTTGACTCTAATTTTCATTTGATTTTCTTCCGTATTAAGGGATCCAACCTGGGTTAAATCCTGCAAAAAAACAACAAAATATTCGTCTGATAAATTTTTTTTCTTTTTACGTGAATTAATAAACAAAAAAATATCTACTGAAAATATTTACAGTATACACTATTTCTACCTAAAAATATCATATAAATACAATACAAAATCACTGACCAAAATTCATGACATTTCACTATATAAATAAGTATTTTTAGTCACTTGCCACGGTTTTCAAAAAGATCCGGACCGTCTTATTAATTTAATTTATTAGCTACGTATACAACATATTTTGTTGCTTTTTTTGTAGGATTTAACCCAGGCTGGACCCTATAAACAAAAAATAAGAAAAGCAACAAAATAAGCAATTGCCATCTCCAAGGATTTTTTTTCTATTTCACATTCTGACATTTTATTGGATATTCTGTCTATCTACTATGTCAAAATTTTATAGATTGAAAATACTTAACTTTCAATGTTGATTATGGTTCTCTTTATCTCTTTTTTTCTCTTTCTCTCTCCTTCTCTCTTTCAAATGATTGCCGCCTGGATTTAGTATCCCGACAATAATTTATACATAAAAACTCGCGATTTAATTTTTAATCCAGTTTTATAGGAATAACCAAACTATTTGTGCATATAGCATTAAAAAATCGCGAGTAAAACTTTGAATTTAACTCAAACGTAACCAAATTTTTGACGTCACGTGAATATAAAGCTGCCAAGAATTTGTTGTTATATGTTGTTGATACGGTTGCTATGCATTATGTTATAGGTAACCACTGCGAGTTTAAACATACTAGACTTGGCGCAGTGCGCTGCGCACACTGTAGTAGACTATTAATTCATTAACTTATTAAATTAAATATAAATGCTTGATTGATATTTTTAATATTTGTTTTCTATCACGGAAATATATCAAATTTTACAATATATAAATCATTCTGCGCTAATATAAATTTCAAAATTGCCGCGGTTTCGTTGCCAACTTTCTTTTAAAATTTTAAGGTTATGTCTCAACTCAGTTCGTGTCAACGTTCAAATCATGTTTCTTTTTGTAACAGTAATAATATTTACAATATAGAATATTATAAATACACAAATTATAATTTGATATGTATTATAGTATTATATTTCATTTTTAATGTTAGAATCACTTTTAGAAATCAAAAACAAATCAAAAAAATTCTAACGATACTTTTAACGCATACGCACTACATGAGCCAATAATATTGACGCATTCTTGGCTTCATTTAATCCGGGCATGACTTTTTTATATAGGGAATAGATTTTCGAATATCGAATACGATTAAAATTAGAACTGCAGTAGAAATATTTTCAACTTATAAATTACTACCAATTTTAAAATTGGGGGTTGGCGAGCAAAGCGAGTTTAATTAAAAAATTAATCATTTTGGAATGAACAATCAAAATTGTAATAAAAAGATTTATAAATTATAAAATTATACAATTAAAAACGAAAATTAAAATTAAGGGGTTGGCGAGCGAAGCGAGCAGGGGGGTACCCCCCCCCCCCTAGTTCTTTAATAAAAAAACAGAGGGGTCTGCAAATTTTTGGACAACGAACCATCCAAAACTTATATATTAAATTATGTTTCAAAAACCGCCCCATACATTAACAGGCAGATATACTGTATATTAAAACAATATTTTATTTATTGGGCCTATAAATTTAGTTGGAGGAAGCTACGTGCTAATGAATTGGCAGCAGTTTTTTTATTTTATCAACTAAAAAACATTCATGCTCTACAGATTGCCTACAAAACAACTGGTGATGCAAAGCGGGTTACAGGAGCAGTAAACAAGCAGTCCGATGGCTGATCAGCTGATCATGTGACCTACTTTTCATCAATCTCATCTTAAAAAGTTTTTCTAACCTTCAACCTGATGCTGTATTCTCTTCTGATGATATTACAAGTATCGCGTAGCACGAGAGGACGCTTTCGTACTCGCCGCTCAAGCTGAAGACGAGCGGATGACTCGGCGGCAGCACGTCTCGGCTTCGGTGTTTGCAGTCAGTACGATAATCCGATAATCGCGCAGTAGTTTTGTTGTTGAGTTACAGTGTCCGCGAGCGCGTCGATAACTCGGCCTCTGCGTGTCTGCCGGTCGCTGACGGGGTTGATGCTGGCTGACTAAGAGGCATCCCTCCTGGTCGATGCGGTGATGCTCCTGGAGTACCCTGGTGCTCTCGGTGGTGTTGGCGCGGGGTTGCTTCGTCCAGCGAATGCTCTCTGGGTGTTTGAGGGCTCGCGTCACGCCGTGTAGCTAACCGCGGGTGTTTTTACTATGTCGCGACGCAGCGTGCGCGCTAATTATGAATTCGCGTCCGCTCATCACAAAATGTACCAGTAGTATATAGGCTGGTATGGAGAGACTGGGCGTGGCCTAGAGTGACGTCACCAGTCCCGTGACTGGCGCCAGTTGTTTATGTAAACAGAAGCCCATGTTTATATCAACAGTAGCTGATAAGGTTAATAAACATGATTTGCGACCGCTACTGTCATAAACAAAAAGTCTGTCATCGGTGGGTGACATTTATTTGTTTATTAATAAATAATTATAAATAATTTTTAAACAATAGCTATATCACGCATACGATGCCAGCCCTCCCCCGTTTACCCCAAGCAGACCCGAGCGCGACTCTCTCTCTCTCTCTCTCTCTCTCTCTCTCTCTCTCGCTCTCTACTCCATACCGGCCACGAGCTCGAACGCACGTGCGCGACTCTCACTATACCAGCCCGTAGCCCCCCTCTCCTTTTACACTATAGTAGCCCCTGAGATCTGTCACGGTGGCTCCCGCCGCTGCTGTATCGGACCCCCTTCTCTCTCTCTCCTCTCTACGCCATACTCGTGTGCATCCGACTCTGATCCTTTCTGCGCTGTAATAATATGTAACATGTATGATTTCCTACTACACGGTGCCGCAAAGCCTACTCTAAATTTCAGCTTTGGGGTTTATTGATGGGATATGTACACATTACAATAGAGAAATTTTTGTTTGATACAATCTTACATTTATTTAATAAAACAGCAAAAATTGAATACATGATATATGATATATGATACATGATGGTGGAAACATAACGTCGTACACATCTTTTGCGATTCTGGCTAAACCAAACGCATCGATTTCTGTTAAAACTACATCTAAACCGTCGACGCTTACAGTGGCAAAATTGAAGTTTGTCTTACCAATTTCGTCGATTTTATATTTATGAAGGGCGTAATATTGTTTGAACGAGTTTACATTTTTCATAATTTCACGACATAGTTCAGCCTCTTCTCTTTTCAAAGCGTCTTTTATATAATCTAAAATTGAGTCCACGCCGCGATTAACTAATCCTGAAAGCTCCTCGAGCTGTTTAAAACGCAAATCGATGCACTCTTTTACCTGTCTTAAGCCAGCGAACGTTTGTTGATGCATAATTACACTAGGCGGACTCTCGTACTTTTTCTGCTTCTTGCACGCAGGCTGTGCAGGTGGATGCTGTTGTGTTTCCTCGTCATGACCGCCGACACTGCTGATGAACTGCTGATCGTTGTGGGTTGTCATTTCTGCTGTAGGTGCTGATGTTGGTGTTGGCCTCTCGTCGATGCCGATCGCCCTTGCTCCAAAGCTGTTTGTGAATGTGACATCGTGATTTGGGAGGAGGATCTTGCTAGGATTTCCAAAATCCTGGTAGAACGTGAAGGAGTGATTCAGATATGCATCCATAGCATCCATCTGATCTTTGATCACTTCCCAGCTGTTTGTGTCGAGTGTCACATACTTGGCTGGCGATCCATTGGCAAAAATTTTTAACACTGCTCTGTAGTAACCGCCGTAATACTCCAGGCCTATGGTTGCACGCTTGCAGTTTGATTTGTTGAGCGCGTACGTCGTCGAGTACAACAAGTTGCAGGTGATCGACTTATTTTTCCAAGACTCGGCACTTGGTGCTGCTGCTGCTGCCGCTGCTGCTGCTGCTGAATCCATTGCAAAGATTTTTTACGCACGAGGTCTACTTGACGAGAGTGTTCTTACGACTGATGGCTGGCGACTGCGCCACGACACCTTTATAAAGCATGGGACGACAAAGAGCGAGCGTCAACGAGTCGCAGATCTTTCTAGAAACGGCCGTTACAGTATTTACATTCCATAGTGAAACGAGACGCGTTTGATATCGATAGAAGTTGTTTTGTTTAATTCAACCGTCACAGCTAGTACGTTTGTATAAACTGCTCAGATAATAAACATCCGGTCTTGGCTGTGCAGATCTGATTACAGTAACCCCGTCCTGTAGAACTCGTGCGTGGGAATGCGTTGACTCGATGATGGCGATGACGTATTGTTTTATTTTGCATTTTTTCATGAGCCTTCGATAAAACTTAACGGCTAATGCGTCATTCTTGACAAAGTCTGATGAAAAAAAACGTAGATATTTTCGCAGAAAAATGCCACTACACATATGATACAGAAACATAATGCAGTGCTCGCCACATACTTTAGAGTCGACGCTCTGCACTTGTTTTTTATTCCAATCGAATCGCGTGCAGTTTTTTCCGAGTCGATCAAGATGATGCTTTGATACGGGTGCAACTCCGTAGCTGTCAAAGTAAATTCTATATCCATTTGTATCTATAAAGATGGCAACCCAGTGTGATCCTGGCTGATCGGACGTGTCGAGATTCGTTACAATAGCTGTCGGTGTGGATAGCAATTTCAGAACGTGATTAGCAGCGTAAACTCCTACTGAATCGGCTTTTAATCCTCTAATAGCTGAGATTATTTGACGCGTATTCATGTTGATGGTGCATCTACGTACTCTTCTTCTACCGCACCGTCTTTTTTCTCGTCAGCTTCTTTTTTAATTCCGTCCACAACGTCGCTAGCACGAAATCTTTCGGGATAGTGATATTTCTCCATCTGCAGCCGATCGTAATCTAATATAGCTTGGTACATTACTTGGCTATTTATGTCGTACGGGTCGCTTCGATGAGGACTGGCAACGATTGAGTGTATCCACCTTCTGATTTGATAGGCTCGACGCAGTGCGCAAACATTTTTCTTGTTCTCGAATTTCTTGATACCATGGCTGGTGCACAGCAAGACGTTAGGGAATTGCACAGATAGTTTGTCAAACGAAGGCGCGCTAAAATCTTCTAAATTTATGATTCTTCGAGCCACTACTTTTTCCAAAAACTTGGCTTTTGCCTGGCCACGCACGTATATACGGCGCGCGTCTTTCACCAAGTTGCACAGATTACGACGCAGATTCTTGAAGGAGATATCTCCATCGTGCCACTCTAAACCGTGTACATCGAGAGTACAGTAATTATTTGTCTGTTGCATATCCACGGGTAATTCGGTAAAACTGCACGGTACGCGAATGATCCAATGACCAACTATACGACTCTGGAGCGATAAAACTCCGACTTCTTTGGGAATAAATTTTTTATTTATATCCCGAAGGCCTTGAATATCGATCACGTAGTCCGTCATGATGATGCTGTTGCTGCTCGAGTACGTTAGGTGCTGGCTGTTTCGAGAGGGAGACTAACTGCATACTGTCAGCGCGCTCGCCTTATGAAGCGCGAATAAAAATTTTTTTGAGGCGCTGTGATCGAGTGTGCGTGCGCATCAAGCGCTAAAATCCGTTACGATTTGGCGGTTAGAGTCGATTTCCAGAACGTTGTCGTACTCTGCGTAAACGATACAGTTGATAGCAGTGAGAAGAGCCGTCTCAAATCTCACTTCTATGCGTATGCTACCCGAGCGCACGAGATTCCAATGTGTGGCACAGTGTGCCGATAAATCAGGAGTGAGATCGAAGGCCGTCAAAAAGTTGCCTTTGTAATAGTTGTAGCGATTGATGCCAAAACCGTTGAGAAAATGCACGCCTGTATCCGTGTAAAGTGTTTGAAAAGCGTCAATGTAGAGTTTGTCGATACCCGTGAAACGTGGTTGCAAAGGTTTGCTTGGAATTTGTACGCCATCGACGTAGAGAGAAATATATAAGTTATAGAGAAGTGTTGAAAATTAAAAGGATTTAACGCGCGGTTTCCGTTGAATGCTTTGTTTTCCACAAAGCTCAAGATTATTCTCTTCGGCAGCTGTCCGTGTATAACGTTGTCGATCGAATCGCCCAATATTCCCGAGTGAAGAGTAAACGACTTATCTTCGACTCTCGTTATGGGATATTTAGCCGTGGTTTTCGATAACGCTTGCGCATGAGCCAGTAAAACTCCAGGACTGATTTTTACTCTGCGAACTATGAGTGTAGCTTCTTTGATGCTGAGTTTGAATTTTCCATCGGCTGTCGCNACGCTAATTACAATATTATATATTTCAAAAAATAATCGGCCCTTTTCAGGGCCACCATATAAATTATATACGTGGAACAATCTCTCTCTTTACAGCGCAGAAAGGATCAGAGCCGGCGCAAGGGCAATAAAAGCCAAACAGCAGGTATACGACAGGTAAACGGCGGCTTTGGCGGACGCGCGCGAGTATGGCGTAGAGAGGGGAGAGAGAGAGAGAGAGAAGCGGATCCGGTACAGCAGCGGCGGGAGCCACCGCGCCAGAGCTCTGGGGCTACTATAGTGTAGAAGGAGAGGGGGCTACGGGCTGGTATAGCGAGAGTCGCGCACGTGCGTTCGAGCTCGGGGCCGGTATGGAGTAGACAGCGAAAGAGAGAGAGAGAGAGAGAGAGAGAGAGAGAGAGAGAGAGAGAGAGAGCTACTATAGTGTAAAAGGAGAGGGGGCTACGGGCTGGTATAGCGAGAGTCGCGCACGTGCGTTCGAGCTCAGGGCCGGTATGGAGTAGACAGCGAGAGAGAGAGAGAGAGAGAGAGAGAGAGAGAGTCGCGCTCGGGTCTGCTTGGCTAAAAGGGGGAGGGCTGGCATCGTATGCGTGATATAGCTTTTGTTTA
>JAZHPH010000982.1:0-16023 GCA_037356405.1 Nasonia oneida | reverse complement strand
AAATCATCAAAATCGGTGAGTTCGGGTTGGGTACCTTTCCTTGTCAGTCATCCACATCGTGCCTGCAAGGCACAAGCTCAGTATTTTTAATCAGTACAGTGTTGTAAGTGGAGTGAAATCGTGCCGTACGGTGTTTATAGACTACGAGAGTAGTTATAGCTATAGCTACAGCTCTATCTCTCTCTATTCGTCACAACGTTGCCAGTCATTGTCGTTGCTAAGCCGGAACTTTATTTTTCTGACACCAGAGGTCAGCACTCTCCGAGCCAGCGAACTGCAGTATAGTATAGCAGCTCCACCGCCAGGTTGCCCCGACACGGCGTACGCAAACATGCACCCAAAAGAGCGTCCTGAAGGCTCTTATACTAATGTAAGACTACTCTGGCCACTGCAGACCACGGCTCTCTTCATCTTCACGCAGCAGCAGCCCTCTTTCACAACAACAAACACGCTACAGGAAACCGGTTTCTGCACCACCATATGCACCACCATCGCGCTCTTCTAGTCCATCACGTAAAGAAGATCACGTGCTCAACAAAATACTGACGAGCTAAATAAACTTGACAACATAGAGAAGCAGCAGAACGCAATGAAGAACCAGCTTTCTGAGAGCAAGAGTTTTCTGGTGAAGAGAATGACAGTCATTGAGAAGTCCTTGGAGCCGCTGAAGGAGATACCGACACTGATTAACCGTGTAACGGTGGTGGAAGGGGATGTGGCTGCTTTGAGGGCTGAGCAGGAGGAGATTAAAGCTAAGCTTGAACAACTGCTGGCGAGTGGCGCTGGCTCTTCTTCATCTCCATTAAATGCTCCGGCGCTGTACACTGAGACCATCCAGCAGCTCCGTGAAGCCAACATGAGAATCCAGGCGCAATTAGATGGCGTTCTGTCGTCCCAGGCAAAGCTCTCTGCAGAATTGGTCATAACCGGCCTGTCCTTTTCGGAGACGACATCCTTAAGGCACCTTGCCTATGCAGCTCTTCGGCCCTTAGACGCTGAGCTAACGGAGAGAGACATTATCTCTGTGACCCCTGGGAAGGGTGAGAGTAGCCCGCAATGACACTGCGGACGCTTCTGATGCAAGGCCTGGAGCAGTCAGGTTGCCGGTCTCAGTCTCACTATCCAGGACGCTTATGCACTCGCTCATCTCTGCTAAAATCAAGATTCGGAAGCTACATACTACGCAGATGTCTAGCGAATTGCTGCATAAGGCCCGCGTTGCACTACCGCTTCCGGATTCGTTCATCAACGTCAACGAATGGTTGCCGTCTGATGTCCTTCGGCTCCGCAAAACTGTAAGGGAAGCTGCAAGAGAGCACGGCTGCACCACGTTTGTGAGGGATGGTCGAATATACATCAAGCTAAAGAAGGAGGATCGTGCTGTGAAGATTGCGTCGGATGAAGATATGAAGAATTTTTTAGGCTCGATCACAGCCAACTGAACTACACACCCCTCATTCCACGTAGATCACCATCATCTGAATCGTCCACCACATCTTCAATTACTCCTAAGGTAACTCTGTCTGAGGGTCTAAGAGTCAGGCTCTTCTTGTCCACTTGTCCCCTCTTTCACGTGATAGCAGTGACGGAAACCTGGCTTGACGAGAAGGTAACTTTTATCCCTTCACTGGAAAACTATACGCTCTACAGACGTGAGAGAAACAGGAAAGGGGGAAGTATGGCCCTCTATATCCATCACTCACTGACTGCGAACGTATTATCATCCTCTGATGGAGCTTGGTCGGGCAAGCCAGGCAAACCGGAGTACCTTTTCTGTGAGGTCTCCGCGAAGGGAGTTTCACCCATCTTTGTGGGAGTCGTGTATCGTCCACCACATGCCCCTTTTATTCAGGATAATAACTTCATTGAACAGCTGACTACTTTTATGCACAACTATTCCACAAAGGTCATTATGGGTGATTTCAACGCTGACCAACTCTCCTCATCCGAAGATGCCAAGTTCATCAAGGCCTATATTGAGGAAAACTCCTTATTGTCGGTCCCTTATGGTGTCACGCACCATAAACAGGACTCCGACACCTGGCTTGACCTCTGCTTAATTGATGAACAGGATCGCCTGCTATCACACTACAAGACTGATACTCCTTTCATCAACGGACATGACCTAATCACTGCCACTCTCGACGTACAGATCCCACGCTACGTACCTAAAGCATACTCTTACAGAAACTACAAGAGAATCTGTGCCGAGAAGCTAAGGGACTTCCTTGGCACATGTGACTGGTCATCTCTCGCTACGTCATCACTCGACGAAAGCATCACCCTTCTTAACACTAACTTAACGAACGCCGTAAATCATCTCGCCCCATTACGGACTGTTACTCCAAGACGTAAACGTCACCCGTGGTTTACCATGGCTCTTCGTGACCTCTTGACTGAACGGGACAGAATTTACAGAAGGTTTCGCAGAACTCGTCTACCTTGTGATCGATATTTTTATAGAGTAGCAAGGGATGACGCTCACAGACAGGTTGAGGAGGCCAGGCTGAATTATTCTTATTCACGCCTGTCAACCCTAACTGGTATCGCTGAGATCTGGAGAGAGCTTGAGAACCTTAGAATCACTACCTCTAAAGCACCATCACCTTCTCGCTTCTCTACAGATGACTTCAACAAACACTTTAGTTCCATCTCCAATGATCCACTGGCTCCTGTAGTTGAGGTTTTTCTGCGTACCCTCGAGAGTCTAGACTTCCCTGAGCATTTCAACTTCAAGGTTATTACAGAATGGGACGTTTTGGCTGCTGTGTCATACTTCCACACCCAGGCCAGAGGCAACGATGGCATCCCACAGGTTGTAATTTCAAAGGCACTGTCCGTACTCGCTCCTTTACTATGTCGGATTTTCAACCTGTCCTTGAGCGAGTCACGCTTCCCCTCTGCTTGGAAGATGTTGCTGGTGCGAGCACTGAACAAGGTCAGCCCTGACTGACTACCGTCCAATTTGTCTCCTCTGTTTTTTATCAAAGGCGCTGGAGTGGCTGGTGCACAGGCAAGTCTCGGAATATCTTGAATCAAGACTACTCATTGACAACCTACAGACAGGCTTCCGCACCGGTCACAGCACACAGTCTGGCTTAATTAAGCTGACTGATGTCTGGCTTGGCATAAACAAAAAGAAAGTCACGCTTCTGCTTCTATTTGATTTCAGCAAGGTGTTTGATACGGTGTGTCACGCCAGGCTCCTGAGAAAGCTATCCTCTTTCGGCTTCTCCAAGCTGGTCATCCGCTGGCTTGCATTTTACCTTACGGGAAGAAAGCAGGCCGTTATTGGTGACAACGACGAGCTCTCCACCTTCCGGCCCCTGAACACCGGTGTCCCGCAGGGATCGGTTCTAGGTCCCCTGCTGTTCGCGCGTTGTACATAAATGACATTGGTTTTTGCCTGGATTCAGATGTGTCCCATCTTATCTATGCGGATGACTTGCAAATATACAGCCAATACCACCTTGAGGAGCTCGATTCTTGTTCTGACAAGATGAGAGCTAATACCGAAAGGATAATGGGCTGGGCTGCACAAAATCACCTTAAACTTAATGTCCTCAAAACTAAGGCAATCGTCCTGGGCTCCCCCTACTATATTAATGATTTACCAACTGTTGCTAACACCTACATCAACATAGGAGGAGCCCAGGTTGACTATGAATCATCCGTGCGCAATCTGGGGTTGGTGCTTGACTCCAAACTAACCTGGAAAGAGCACGTTACACAACTATGCAAACGTGCTCACTCATTAATCTATAGGCTTTACTTTTTCAGGAAAAGTACCAATCTCAGGTTGCGTAAACATCTCGTGCAAGCACTCCTATTTCCAATCATCGACTACTGCTCATTGGTATACTGTGACCTGAACCAAGAACTTGACACAAAACTCCAGAGACTCGTAAACACGAGAATTCAATACATCTATGGTGTAAGGAGGGACGAGCACATCTCCCCTTACAGGCGTGAACTACAATGGCTTACAACTGCCGGACGTAGAAAGTACTTTGCAGCCTGTTTTCTACGAAAACTGTTTAACACAGTTTTGTCCTCTTACATCTTGGCCTTTTTTGACTTTCACGTCTTGCACAGGCCTGTGAGGGGGGAGGTGACGCCTTTGGACATCCCGACTTTCAAGACGGAGACGCTGAAAGGTTCATTCCATATAAGCGCCTCATACCTCTGGAACTCACTACCATCACGCCTTCGCAACGATAAATCCATGTCACACTTCAAACAATTAGCTAAAGAATATTTTTTTGCACTTGAAAACTCATAATCATCTCACAAACACTTACACTCCTCCACTCTATATATATCATTTCACGTTCACTCTATATATATCATCTCTCACACACACACAAATTATAATTTGTTTTACTTCATACTGTTATTTTGAATTGTACAACACAATGTACAGAAATAAAACTTATTTAATCTAATCTAATCTAATCTCTCTCTCTCTCTCTCTCTATTCCTTAATCTGAATGCACGCAATCTGGGAGGGTGAAAGAACCATTTCTGTGTGCATAACCTGTCTAGTTGCTGAATTTCGAGCAGGAAAAAATTAAGAAAAAACTGAAATCTCTCCTTGCTACTGGCGCAGAATCCTCCTGCAACTGCCGGCGCTGAAGCCATTAAGCCGCTTCAAGATGCTAATGTGAAGCTTCAAGCCAGATTGAGAAGTATGGTAGCAGCTCAACTGAAGTCATTCGAAGTAGTGTTATCTGGTCTCACATACACCGAGACCACCTCACTGAGATCTCTTGCATATGCTACCCTAAAGCTCCTAAATGACAATATAAATGAGCGTGACGTAGTTTCCGCCAGACCCATGGGCGAGAGGCGTCCTGCTAAGGATACAGCTAAAGATGATGGTGCTGCAACTGATAGTTGTGCTAGTGGAAACACACTGCAACGCTGGCAGTATCTCTGTCATCCGGAGCATTGATACGCTCCTTGATTGGTGCTAAGATTAGACATGGTAAGGTGCACTCTTGTCAAGTAAACAGAAAACTTTTCAGCCACTGCCACACTCACTTATTAATGTAAACAAGCAGCTACCTGCGGATTGTTCGACATCTGGAGATTGCTGCGTAGAAGGCAGTTAAGGCTTGATATTTCACTTCGTATGTTAGAGAAGACTGGGTTCTACATCAGGTTGAAGAAGAAGGCACGTGCTGTGCCCATCTCCACCAACGGAGACCTTCAACATTTTTTAGCAACCCGTAAGACCCTGAGGGAATAATTAACTTGACAGCTTCTCATCCATCAGCTAAACATCATCAACAACAACAGTGCAGTCTCATACCACCTACACCACCACCATCTAATTCCAAGGTAAATCTGTCGCAAAGTTTTAGGGTTTACCATTTTAATGCAAAATCTCTCACGGGTCACATAGAGATGGTACGCTTCTTCTTGTCCACATGTCCCTTCTGTACAAAACATGGTCTTACAGAAATTATAAAGTGATTTGTGCTGAAAAGCTAAATGCCTTTCTTAGCACATATAACTGGTCATCCCTTGCTACCTTATCACTTAACGATTGCATTGCCGTTCCCAACGCTAATCTTACAAACACTATAAATCATCTTGCTCCATTATGTGCCGTGACCCCTGGAGCGAAACGTTCTCGTGGTTCAACACGGCTCTTCGTGACATTGTGACTAAACGGAACAGACTATACAGGCGGTTCCACAAAACTCGTCTATCTTGGAATCTATATTTTTATAAACTCGCTAGGGACTATGCTCACAGTCAGGTTAAGGAAGCTAGGCTGAATTATTAACACTAGTTCAAAACTTGCTCACTAACGCTCGCTTGCTATATTTAAACATTGATTCAAGTTTTGAATATATATAATCCACAAATTTATGATCATAGAAATATGCAACTAAAGCAATAATAAAATAATATCTACACTATATTAGAATTTTATGTTTGATCAATTTTGTAAAAATCCTCTGAAACTCGTAAAAATAATAAAAATTGAATCTATTTTACGGTAGGAATGTTCTTTAAACCCTAAATCGTTCAGGTCACCAAAAAAAAATTTTAATTATATCAAATTTCAATTAGTTTTTAGCAATAATAGCGCTTGAAAAATGTCCGTCCAGTTTTATTTTGAGAGAGAGAGAGAGAGAGAGAGAGAGAGAGAGAGAGAGAGAGAGAGAGAGAGAGAGAGTCGATAGAATTTAAGTGTATTCATCATCCTCGAGTAGCCTGACTCGAGAAGATTTAGCGGGACCTCCTCCGAGATCGTAAGAAGATTCGGAAACGTTTAATAAAAATAATAGTGTCGCGGATGTGGGGCTGTAAAGCGATAGAGTAAAATCGTTTTGCGGGTTTTGTTACGTCACAATTAAATAATTTACTTATTGAAAGTCAACAACTATATGGACAGAGTAAATAAGTTCAAGTTCAAAGAACGCAATGACTCTAAAGAAACTATAATTATAATGATAAAAAAATTTTAGTTACTGAAATTTCGATATAATATTTTCAAATAAGATTTATAATTTGGAATAAAAAATAATAATTTTTAATGAAAGATTTTATGTTGTTTTTTGCAGTTAATGGTGAATGGAAGCGATCAACAATATCTGTCAATTTTGATACTTTAGGTTTTCGCATTAAAGCTTCTGGTGATTTAACAGCTCAAGAACTTGATAAAGTTCTTGATTCGTTAACACAGCGAAGTGCATTACAGGTTACTCATAGACTCAAACAATTAGAAAATATCTCGTCAACATTACGCAAATATAGTAATTCATCAATTCAAGATTGTTTGAAGCTAACTTGTGACAATTATGTAAAATCCGAAAAGTTGAAAGATGCTATTAGAACTTATTTTGAGTCAGATACTCTCGGCGTATTATGCGATTCTCTTCAACTTACAACCGTATGTATATTAATACAATCTAACTTTTGTTAAATAATGTTTAGACAATATATTAATTACTTTTTTTTAGAATAAGCTTGATGAAGAAGAACAAGTTACTAATGATATACGCAATTTGATTTCAAGTTATAAAGACATTAATTTTACAGGACGAAGTATAGCACGAATTTTTCATGGTATTCAAAGCCCGAATTATCCGGCACTTATTTGGTCTCGTTCCCGGTATTGGAGAATCCATATAGATAAAGATTTCAATATATTAAGTCAATTGGCAACAAAAGAAATTTTAAAAATGAAATAAATTAGTTTTTCATACATCATGATTTTTTAAATTTATAAATGCATAGATATAAAGTATGATGCAACTACAAACACATTTTTATTCTATGCATGCTTTAAGTTTTGTAAAAAGTTTCAATAAATGATTGCTAGAGTTATTCTACTATAGTTTAAGTAGTCCCAAGCTCCTTGTAACGGTTTAACTTTCCCCAAGAGACTGGATAGTTAGTCGGTTCCAGGATCGGGATAGGGGAAAAGAGCAAAAAAGAGTCTGTTTTTATATTCTCAACAATAATAAAATATATTTCTTAATTAAAGAATAGCAATTTGGAATCAGTTCTTAAATCCCGGCTGAAACAGAAATCAATTATGCGTCTTGTTAAAAATACTTCGCCTTTACATATAGAACTGTTTAGACTAACGCGCTTGACAATTTACAAGAATATATACGCGATTTCGTTACAAGATTGATTCGGTGTTCGCGGCTGCGGTGTATCGGTTCGGTGGCGGTATGACGGGTCGGTGGCGGATTTTGAGGTTAGGAATTCATTCGGCACGGTGGAATCGTGTGCGCACGGCTACGCCGATCCGAATGTGTCGTGTAACAACGATCTCGACCGCTCTGTGTGCGCACAGTAACCGCCGGGATAGTGTGCACACAGAGATAAAGCGAGTCGTGAGATGTCGGCGTAAGGCTGGCTTTGTTGGTTAGGAATTTACCTTTGCCTCACCAGGACGTGAGCGCACGACCGGGCAAATCGCCGGCGGAACTATTGTTACTCCCTTAACCTATGGGCTTACAGTGGCAGAGGGAGGCAGCAATGTGTCGGAGTGTAGGATAGGATTTACGGTGGCACTGGGTGTCGCCCACGTGTGCTCACGTAGACGAGGCTCGATGTCGCTCGGGTGTTCCGGGTTGCCTCGTGTGCTCACGATGGCAATTCGGAGTTTCGGGTTTCGGAGTTTCAAGTTTCGGTTCGTCTACCAAATCGTCACGTGGACTCACGAGACGATTTCGTCGGCGTAGGTCTATCTCTCGCTGTTCCTTGTAGTAACGTGTGCGCACGATACTACCCGGAGTCAAGCTCGAGTAGAACTGCCCGTTGCACCGCGCGATCCGCCTTGTAAAGGCGCGCGGCGCGGATGTGTATAGGTGCGTTCACGGCGCACCGCGTGCTCCGCTCGCGCCGCCTGGTGCGTCGTCGCTGAGTCGCTCGCCGGCTGCCGCGCTCCGTGCTCGTGCGGACTTGCCCTGCGGGTGTTGCGCGCGCGCTCAATCCGCGTCGTGCGGATTCGCCTTTCGTTCATTGCGCGCGCGCGCGCTCGCTGCGCATGCCGCGTCTATTGCGGCCGCCTTCACACGTATTTACATGTGCGAGACTCGTGTCTTGTCACATCTCCCTCTCCCTTCGGAGCGCGAAATTACGCGAAGCAAAATTTCGCGCTTAGAAAGAAAAACCACGCGCGACGAGAAGAGAAAAATAAATCTAAACGAAAAATAAAAACTCACTTCGGTGATTCTGGTTTCACATGTCTAACGTCTCCCGTCGTCGGTACCAGGCGGAGTAGTCGCTTAACGCCATTGTACTGCATGACCTATTTTTTTACGCCGATTGGCTCAACGACGCTATGCCCATCCGGTAGCCGCACCAAGCGACACGGAAGGCCGGCCGTTGAGTCTTGTGGTGGTGGAGGTGGCCGGGAGGGCGTGACGACCGGTAGTGTTGTCGCAGGCGGCGGCGGATGATTTTTCGGCAACGATGGCGGTGTCGTTAAATCGACTGTGGCTACAATCGTGCCTTGTCGTGGGCCCCGGCGGCTCTTCCTTGTTGTCACGTGGCGTGCAGTGCTCCTTGGCCTCGTATTTTTTTCCTTCGGTGCCGGTTTGAGGTGCAGCAGGGGAGGCATCACGATATCGCTGATTATCCGCGGCTTTGCTATTGTTGGCCGCGGATTGTCCCCCGCTGGCACCTGCACTGGCATCCGATGCCAACGTCGGTTGCGGACGCGGCGCGATTGGTGATGGAGATACGGGCTCGCCCGGACTATACTCCAGTGCGTTTGCTGGAAGATCGGCTTCCAACAGCGCAAGAATGTCGTCCAGCGTTTCGATGTCGAAGTTTTCCATTTTACTGCCGGCGCGCCCTTTCTCGTCTCTATTTATATGCAAACGACGGGTAAATGTGTGAATTTGTGAGACGATCTCAAAATTTTGCATGCTTACATTTTTTTCTGTGCGCGAAAGTCCATTCGCGTCGCTGTTCCTGTAACTCCATATAGAAAAAATTTCCCGCTTCTTCGCTGATTTGTTTTGATTGCGCCCGGCGCGGTGCTTTCGGTCTTTCTATTGCGGTTGTTTCCACAGACTTAAGGTCCGTGTGCATAGGAGTCGACCTAGCCTAGTTCCTAGACCCTGGTGATTTTTGCGGCTGAGTCTACAATAACGGCTTGTTTGGTCCCAACTTATCGGTTTACCCTGAATACGTCTTAAACTCTACAAATCGTTTATTTTCACCATAATCTAACTTAAAAATAAAATATAATATCCTAATTTTATTCTATAAACGAAATTTCTACCTTCTTCGTCTTCTTCGAAGCTACTCCCGAAGGGCTTGAGGTCTTTCACGTGTATATGTTTCACGTAGCGCCCTCTGTCATCCTGCAGATCAAATATAACCGGCGACACCTGTCTCTTGACCGTAAGCGGCTTTGAGTATTTTGGGGCTAGCTTGGCATTTCGTGCGTCGGCCTTACTCGACAAAGTTACCAATCTCCTGACTACTTTGTCGCCGATATTCAGTTTCCATTCCCGTCGCCGGAGGTTATAATGCTTCTGTTGTTTTTCGAATTCACGAGCCATTTGCGCCTTCGCTAATTCAATGGCATCCTTTATGTGCTGAATTCTACTAGACAGTGGTGTAGTATGCTGCGATCCCACTTTCTGGTGAAGGCTACCGGGCATTGTAAACTCTCTTCCTGTATGCCGGAGTGTAGCCGGTGGCTGTGCTGCAGCGATATTGTAGGCGATCTCTAGCTCGTGCAAATTTTTATCCCATTTCTTCTGGTGTTTGCCTACATATTGGGCGATCATTGTTTTTATTACCCTGTTGGTCCGTTCTACCGGGTTGCATTGCGGACTATATGGTGGGGTTTTTCGGCGATTTACCCCGTTTTCTTTCAGGAATTCTTCAAATTCTGTGCTGACAAATTATCGACCATTGTCGCCGACTAGCGTGTTGGGACAACTATGGCGGAGGAAAACTTTTTCTTTACGTGACGGATTATGGCCCTGCTATCGGCTTTCTTAAGTGCTGCTAGCTCCACCCACTTGATACATCTGTCCTGCATTACTAGTAGCCATATGTTTCCTTTGTTGGACCGTGGTTGAGGTCCGACAAGATCAATCGAGACCATCTCCCAAGGTTGTTCGACGTTGATCGCGTGCATGGTACCCGCTTTTGTCTGTTGTTGGGCTTTGTAAGTTTAGCAATTTACGCAGCTACGCACGTACCTGGCTCCATCCTGTAACATACCTGGCCAGTAGTACCTCCGGGCCAGTCGCTGTAGTGTTTTGGCCACTCCCAAATGCCCTGCGGTCAGATCGTCATGGCATTCTCTTAAAACTTCGGTTCGTTTTTCGGTGGGTATGCAGATTTTCCAGTTTTTGGTCGCCTCTGTGTCGTTAAAATCCAACGTGTGTAGGATATGGCGGTGTGATGCTCCATTCTTGATGCAGTACTCCGGATAGGTTTTTGGATCCTGCCGGACAGCAGTAAATTTTTTTGTGTACCATGTGCAGTTCGTTTTTATATCAATGTTGCATACAGCTACTGTCTGGATAGAGCGTCTGCGACGGTGTTATCCTTACCTCTTCGGTATTTGACCTCGTAATCCCGCTGTGCTAATTCCATCGCCCATCCTGCTAATCTACCGGACGGATTGTCAATCTTCTCGAGCCATTTAAGAGACTGGTGGTCTATCAGGACGACAAAATGATAGCCCTTGAGATATTCTCGGAACTTCCAAATCCCCCATTTTATGGCGAGACATTCTTTTTCTGTTGCTGAGTGGTTCCGTTCGGACTGGTTTAATGATCGGCTAGCATAGGCGATCACTCGTTCTTTTTCCTCCTCTTCTTGAGTTAGGACTGCCCCTAATCCTTCGTTGCTGACATCGGTTTGTAACACAAATGTCTTGGCGAAATCTGGGCACGCTAGGACTGGGGCTTGCACTAGGTCTTCTTTGAGCCTTTCGAATGCTTTTTGTTGGTCGAGACCCCACTCCCATTTCACTTTCTTCTTTAATAGCCTGTTAAGGGCGGCCGTTTTCTTTGCCACTTGCGGAATAAACCTTCTGTACCAGGATATTAATCCTGAGAACCGGCGTAACTCTTTGAGGTTCGTTGGCGGTTCCAGATTGGTGATTGCCCTTACTTTCTCTGGGTCCGTGTGTAGCCCCTCCTCGTCGACGACATGAACTAGGTATTTCAGTTGTTTTCTGCAAAAGTGGCTTTTTTCCCCATTCGATTTCAGCTTGCGTCCCGTAATCGGTGGAAGGTTTCGCTAATCAGATGTAGGTGCTGTTCAAAGTCCTCTGTAACAATGACTATGTCGTCGAGGTAACAGAACACATTTGGTTCTAAATCTGGTGTGATGACTGCGTCCATTAGCCGCAGGAATGCTGCTGGTGCTGAGTGTAAACCAAATGGAAGAACCTTAAATTGCATTAAGCCTCTTCCGGGAACGGTAAAAGCGGTATACTTATTGCTTTCCTCTGACAGCGGTATTTGCCAGTATCCATTTTTCAGGTCGATCGTGGTTAGGTACTTTGCTCCCCGGAGTTTGTTTAGGTCGCGTGAACTTGTGGTAGCGGTTGTGCATCTTTGATGCTGATTTTGTTGATGCCCTGGAAGTTGATGCAGAAACGCCTCTTTCCATCCTTTTCTTTTGCGAGAACTATGGGAGCTCCAAGCGCTGTCGGATGGCTCAATCACATCTTCCTGTAACATTTCTTCGACAGCCTCGTCGATTATTTGTTGCATGCCGGGGTTGCGTGGCCAGCAGCGTTGTTTGACTGGATTTGATTCGGTTACCTTTATTGTGTATTCGATGAGCGGTGTGGGGCCCTGTTTACTTCCGAAGAGTTCTTTTTCGTATTGGATGAGTTCGTCAACTGGTGTCTGTTGATCTTTCGAGATTTCCTATTGGACCGGTTGGGTTGTAATTCCTTTCCGGCTATGATCACGCGGATGTTCAGTTTGCGTAACGCGTCCATCCCCAATAGCATCTCATGGCGTAGCCCTTTCATGACAATAAATTTGTTCCTGAAGGTGGCGCCGAGGGTCGTCACCTTACCTTCCACATAGTCTGTCAGCTCAGTGGTTGAGCCGTCTGCCAGTGTAGCGATCGTCTCTTGCTTCCCGTGTCGCCAACCGTTGTTTCGTCCGATCATGGCGGTTTCTGGTGTTATAAACGAACTCATGGCCCCTGGGTCGACCAATGCCAGCACCGTATCATGGTTCATTTGTATATTTACGAGGGATTGGCAGTCTTGAGACGGTCTCCCGCTACTGTAGAGCCGTCCCTTGGCGCGTTTCTCGAACGATCCGGGAATTCGTGACAGTCTCTTGTGAGAACGCCATCCTTTTCGGCCGCGTTGTTTGCAACGCCAACAGCATTCGGCTCTGTTATAATAGTCGGTGGTGTTTTTACTTGTGGAGGCGCTATTCATGGCGGTTTTTCGTTCTTGTTCGCGCAGTTTGACAGCAATATCTTCGTATTCTTCGATGCGCTGTATGAGCTGAGGTACGTCTATTATCTCTTCCCTGCGCACCCGCAATTGTAACTCGGGTTTCATATTGTAATATATATTGTCGAGTTGCTCTATCAACGTATATCCTCCCCTTCTTCTCATCAGGGTCATCAATGCATTGCAGTAAGACCTTATGTTCTCGTTGGGTTTTTGAATCCTTTTGGCGACTTGTCTTGTTAGATTCCGTCGCTCTCCGCTCGATAAATAAAAATTTCTTAACCTGATTTCGAGCTCCTCCCAGGTTCGACAGTCGCTGGCGTAATTTCGTCGCCATTGCAGGGTTTCTCCTCGCAGCAATTCAGGGGCTCCTTGCAGCAGCTGTTCGCCAGTAAATCCGTACGATGCCTGTAGTTCCTGGACACGTTCTAAGAAAGAGTAGTCGTCTCTTCCCTCAAAGTGACAGTTTCATTTGCGTATCTGGTCGAGAACTTTGTTTTCTTCTGGTGGTATTTCCGGTGGATCTCCGGTCGGGGTGGATGAGCGTCCGATGTTGCGGGTCTTTTCAAGCGTTCGTTGAATTAATTCGTAGCGTTCGAGTTCTAGGTCTTGTTTCAAATCGGCTTCTTCATCATACCCAGTTGAATCTTCTGCTTTCCCGACGAAATCATGTGGATTCATTCGAACATCGAACTAGTCGTTGGCGAAGCTCTACTACGGTACCCTCGCAGTTGAGGTATTTCCCCCGCAGTTCGGAGATAAGCTGCTCCTTGTTGAGGCGGTAAATCCAACTAACCCTCATCGTAAATATAAAAATCCCCAGTTTTAGTTTGAAACGATGTTCTGTGTACAATTTATCGTAAACAAAAATTTGTAGGCGAAATATTCTTAATAGGTCCCTCTCCGAGCACCATGTAACGGTTTAACTTTCCCCAAGAGACTGGATAGTTAGTCGGTTCCAGGATCGGGATAGGGAAAAGGAGCAAAAAAGAGTCTGTTTTTATATTCTTAACAATAACAAAATATATTTCTTAATTAAAGAATAGCAATTTGGAATCAGTTTTTAAATCCCGGCTGAAACAGAAATCAATTATGCGTCTTGTTAAAAATACTTCGCCTTTACAAATAGAACTGTCTAGACTAACGCGCTTGACAATTTACAAGAATATATACGCGATTTCGTTACAAGATTGATTCGGTGTTCGCGGCTGCGGTGTATCGGTTCGGTGGCGGTATGACGGGTCGGTGGCGGATTTTGAGGTTAGGAATTCATTTGGCACGGTGGAGTCGTGTGCGCACGGCTACGCTGATCCGAATCTGTCGTGTAACAACGATCACGACCGCTCTGTGTGCGCATAGTAACGGCCGGGATAGTATCACGGTCTTTTGAGGTTATCCCTCGGATTTGTGGAGTCGTGAGCGCACGGCTTCACAAATCTTCGTCGATCGTCTCGTTCTTCTTTTTATCCTGTGTGCACACAGAAATAAAGCGAATCGTGAGATGTCGGCGTAAGGCTAGCGTCGTTGGTTAGGAATTTACCTTTGTTTCACCAGGACGTGAGCGCACGACCGGGCGAATCGCCGGCGGAACTATTGTTACTCCCTTAACCCTGTGGGCTCACAGTGGCAGAGGGAGGCAGCAATGTGTCGGAATGTAGGTTAGGATTTTACGGTGGCACCGGATGTCGCCCACGTGTGCTCACGTAGACGAGGATCGGTGTCGTTTGGGTGTTCCGGGTTGCCTCGTGTGCTCACGATGGCAATTCGGAGTTTCGGGTTTCGTTTCGTCTACCAAATCGTCACGTGCGTTCACGAGACAATTTCGTCGGCGTAGGTCTATCTCTCGCTTTTCTTTGTAGTAACGTGTGCGCACGATGCTACCCGGAGTGGAAAAAAATTGCCTTTAGTGTTCCATCGTGAACACTTAACCCACTCTACCTGGCTATTGCATACCAGTGGAAGACATTTCTTTTTCTTTCCAAAATATAACTTTATCGCTTTTTATGTCTTATTTATTTCATTTTTAACGGCTTTCGGTTATATTTTAGGGACCTACAGTTTAAAGTCGGATCCGAACCACGTATGTAGATCTTCTTTTCATGTCTTCTATCTTCTTATCTTCTTTTGTTTTCTATTCTTTCTTTCTATTCTTCTCATTCTAAAATGATAATTATTTTATGAAAGATATAAGGTACGAACATAAATAACCCTACTAAAAAAAATTAAAAAAAACTCAGAATTGAGTACACATTTTCGATAAAGAATGGTTTACAAAAAGTGACCGGGTCATGAAACATTTAACATAAATTACATATAGGTATAAAATAATGATGAATATTTATGTGATTTTTTTGGTAGTTGATTAGAAAAAAAGAATATGTATACATATATCAAAAACACAGTAAGATTGGTCCAGATGTGTCAGATGCTGTAAATAATAATCTTTTTAGAGAAATATGTCAAATATGTTTATTTGTATTTATAATCTGAATTATTTTTTGAATTATTAGTGCCACATAGATAGGTATGTATGTTTTACATATATCATTAGTAGTGATCTTAGACGTAATCTGCAGATTTGGTCTAGATAAAAGTGATGCTGCGAATAATCATCTGTGCAGGTATGATATGGTGTTCTGAAGATATCTGTTAGTAAATAAGAAATGATGACTACTCTATGTATTCACACATATCAGAAGACGTAATCTGTAGATTTGGTCTATTTAAAGGAATACTGCAAATAATCATATGTGCATATATTATCTGGTTTTTTAAAGATATCTGATTGTGAATGAGAGAAGACATCTGCTCTATACTTTCACGCATATCACAAGACGTAATCTGCAGAATTGGTCTGTTTAAAGGAATACTGCAAATTATCATCTGTGCATATATGATATGGTTTTTTAAATATATCTGTTTGTAAATGAGAATAGACGACTGCTTTATACTTTCACGCATATAACAAGACGTAACCTGCAGATTTGGTCCAGATAAAAGTGTTGCTGCGAATAATCATCTGTGCAGATATGATGTGTTGTTCTGAAGATATCTGTTTGTAAATAAGAAATAATTACTACTCTATGTAT
>JAZHPH010000981.1:0-16085 GCA_037356405.1 Nasonia oneida | reverse complement strand
AGACAATGTTT
Organism: Nasonia oneida; assembly: GCA_037356405.1. NCBI lineage: Eukaryota > Metazoa > Arthropoda > Insecta > Hymenoptera > Pteromalidae > Nasonia > Nasonia oneida. The sequence goes on along the minus strand of JAZHPH010000981.1, from coordinate 16,074 downwards.
TACATTTTGTTATACTTTTTTACGTATTGTTACATTCGTCATTTTAAATAAGAGACCCCCATGAAATCCTGGATTAATAGATTTGTAATAAATTGTAATAAAACGTAACAAAATGTAATAAAATGTAGCAAACTGTAATAAAACGTAAAAAATGTCCGAAATCCAACAAAAACGTACAAAATGGTACGATTTGTTACATTTTCTTATATTTTATTACACTTTATTACATTTTTTATTTCCACTAGGGATTCTTATAATCTCACAATTTACATTATTTTATAAATGTAAAGAAAAAAAAAGTTTTATTAATATGATTTTTTATTAGATTTTGTTAATATAATGAATACTGTCATCAAATAATTACAAAGAGTTTAAAAATATTTTTAATATTCAAAATTTATTTTTATTTTATTCTATAATTTTAAAGCCGGTCCTGTGTACTAGTAGCTATAAATACTTTTATAGAATGTTGGCTGTATTGAATATATTAATTTATACTCGACGGTAATTAATTCTTATGAAACGTTTCCGAAGTCGTGCTTTTGATTGGTTAGAATTTACCAATCTGGCAATTTTATTGGAGCATTTTAAAAAACGTTTCACAAAAATCCTATCCTCTAATGTCCCGTCAGCTAGCTAACGGCCAGCCTCAGCCTATTTCTGCTTAAGCCCCTAATGGTCCGCAGCCACTCCTCAGGTGGGCTAATGCCCATCAGAGCCCTAGCCTGTTTTAGCCCTTTGGCATTAGTCCATTTGTCGCACTGTTGCTAGTTAAGCCGGTCTTTAATTGCTCTGTTTACCTCGCAGATAGGAACAGCGACTGCGCATCTTCTTGATCGGATGCCGTCCGTCTCTGATTCTAGCGCCTGTCTGCACCTTAGTGCCTCTTTTGAGGAGATACTCATAATATCTAGTGCCATGAGAGCTGCCCTGCTATCCAAGCGGAAGCTTACAGTTCTTGCATCATATAGCCATCTCACTTTATCCGGTTCTAGACCACAGGTATTGCCAAAGGCCCTCCCGCAGACCCAGAAAGTGCCTAATGCTGTCTTGCATTTATCTTCGATGTGTTTCCCTCAGTTGAGTCTGGCATCGAGCGTAACTCCCAGGTATTTGACCTCCTTGACCAATTTCAGGGGAACACCATAGAGTTGGAGCCCTTCCATTGACTTGGTCTTATACCTGTTTGTACACAGCATGACATTGACTTTGTTGAGGTTAACCTCCAGTTTTACTTTATTACACCATTTCTCCGCCAGGACCAGTGCGAACTGCATTAGACCTGCTAGCACGTCCTCGTGATCCCCCCTAATCAGGATAATGATGTCGTCTGTATAGGCCTGTGCGTTTATACCAGCCTCGTTTAGGATGCAGAGCAAGCTGTCCACCACCAGGTACCATAGTGTCGGTGACAGCACTTCTCCTTGTGGGCATTCCTTCCCCACCACTTCTTTGCAGTCCTTTCAAGCAGCACCTGAATGGCCGTCTCCTCCTTCTTTTTACTCTCGGTGCCCACCGTCACCGTTTTAGTTTCGGTGACCACCCAGGAGTCCGGTGCAAATGTGGTGTTCTGCAATTCACGACGACCTCCAGAGTATGCACTCCAGGGGCGTAGATCATCGCTCTGACCAGCTTCTGGAGGTCCCTTATCCCAATAACCTTGAGTTGGGTGCCCTCCCTACACGACCATTTAGTAGCGTTGCTAAGTAACCACTTCTTGTCTTTTTGGTCTTTGCAGTAGAAGATCCGTGCACACCTCTGGAACCAATTGTCCAAGAAACTTGGAAAATAGCCTCCGTCCGGGGCGTCATCGATCTCCCTCTCCAAGGCCTCCAGGACCTTCTTTTCCTGGTCCTCGTCAAGACGCACTTCCGGGTACTTGACCGAAACGATGACCACCTTAAAGTTAGTGGCCACCGTTCAACTGTAACTTTTTGGAGCGCCGTAACTGACCTCTTTTTAAGCTCCCTCGGGGTGGAGCTGTCGGAGTGTCCGTCGACCTTAGTTTTGATATGCTTGAGACTGCAATCAACATTCTTCGAACTCTTCTTGAGAGAGGAGCTAAGGCGGCTCGTGACCTAACATCGCCTGCTTCAAAAGTAGAGGAATTGATCGGGAATCAGCTGTCAAGGTCTCATCACTTGAGGAAAAGATTATTATTGAGCAGTCGTCTAAACTGGAAGGGCTGCACAATGACCGTCTTTTGTTGTTGCAAGAAAATAACATCTTGAAGCGGGATATTAACAACCTCGTGACTAAAATGACAGCGATGGTCACTAATACCGGGTATCATGGCAGTGATGGTAGCAATAATAATAATAATAATAATTTTCGGTAGAGTAATAGTGAGGGCGAGACCGATATTAATGACTTACACGTCTTTGTATCGCTTAAAGATATAAACAAATATGACAACGTTGCGGATGTTGACCAATCTCGCGTGGCGAAACCCGATGAGTTTCAATCGACAAAACGCCGGCATCAAACGAAATCCTCGTTCCGACTGTAGAGGTCTTTCTAGCAAGGGCTCTTCCTAATCTTACCAACTTCTCATATAGGAATTATAAGTCGTTTAGACAGGAGGAACTTCTTTATCTCCTTAATGCCTGTGATTCGTCATCAATCAGTTGCCCAGATATGGACGTAAATAGTAAATTTGAACTTCTCAGCTCTAACATCATGGCTGCTATTGACAAACTTGCTCCGTTATAGCAATTCAGGCCCAAAAAGAAAGACTTTCCACCGTAGGTAGATGCTGATCTGAGATACCTGCATGATCAGCTTGAATCGATTCGGCCGCGGCACGGACGTACTCTTGACAGAAAGTTGAGGAGACAATACGAGTCATTCGCTGCTGAAGTGAAGCAACGCAACCTGAAAGCGCGAGAGGCCTTTACTCAGAGCCGTATCTTCGAGGCCCTGAATAACAACAAGAATATTTGGAAGGAACTGCACTACCTTGGCCTTCTGCGTAAATGGAAAGAGGAATTGTCTGGCTTCTCTCCAGATGAGAGAAGCCAGGCAATTCCTCCTAAGCAGAGCACAGCGAGGATCTTGACGACGGCCAAGGGAAAAGATGGTATACCTCAAAACGTCACTTTCAAAGTCAACGAGTAAAGGATTTGGTTTGATGATTGACAAACTCAATGTTCTATGATGAAGAGATCTCTCGTTGCTTACATGGTATAAAATAAACATCTTTTAAATCTTTTATTACATTCATGACATGAATTTATTGATCTTCTTACTAGTTCACATATGACATTCACTGAAATTCGAGTCATACCGTGTTCATTTTTATTAAATAAAGCGATGCTGAAAATTTGAGCCCATTCCAATCAGTTTTCATCGAACGGTTCGAAAATCTGCAATGCGGCTACCAATGGTAAAGTAGAAATACACTATTCTCTTAAACGTTTCCATCTTTAAGTGCATTCAAAGCTGCCGTTCGAAAGCACATGCACCAACAAGGTAACAGTGTACCATTACCACGGTGATTAGCGATACTCTTAACTGCAATCCTCGACTAATTTGTAACATTATACATGATCATTTTTATAAATATGCTTAATTTTTATGAATGAAAATAATCTAGACAGTGTTACGAGGTAAGGAAATACGAACCTAAAAATCCTAAGATCAAAATTGTAGGAATTGATAATTGCCAGAACATTAAGAGACATGACTTTGAGGACGATATAAATGCAAGAAATTTTGGCAATTTCGGAAACAATTTGTCCTTTATATTCTTATTTTAACGTTTTTAGACAACAGCCTTGACTTAAGTAAATTACTCACGGCGTAGAAGCAAGCATTACTTCTCTCATTTATTTCAACATTAATCTCGTTTCTATCATTTATGGTCGTACCCAGATACCTAAATTCGCTAACCTTTTCAAAAGTAAAATTCTCAACTCTGAGATCTCCCTCCCCTCTGCAGATGCCTAGTTTATCCACAATCATGTACTTTGTTTTTGATTTACTCACTTCTAACCCTGTATATTCCGCCGCTTTTATGAGAATTTCCGTGTTTCTCGCTACCGTTTCCCTACAATCCCCCAGTATATCCAAAGCATCTGCGTAGCCTAGCATCTGCGTTGTTTCATTAAGCGTTGCGCCCAGCTGGCTAACCTGCATTTTTCTAACGACATACTCTAACGTTAAGTTGAACAGCACCGTAGAGAGCCCATCCCCTTGTTTTAAACCATCGCGTATCGTGAAGGGTTCTGATACCACCTACTTGGACCTTTCCCGTGCTTCAGTTCAGACATATTTGAATCAATCTCACGAGTTTTTTTGGTACACCGAGAAGTACTAGAATTTGATACATTTTGCTTCGCTTAATAGAGTCGTACGCTTTTTTAAAATCTATAAATAGTTGGTGTATTGTTTCGCAAAATTCCCACTTTTTCTCTAACAAACGTCTTATGGTAAACATTTGATCGCTAGTCGGTCTGTTGCGACGAAATCCGCACTGATAATCTCCTACTATATCTTCCGCGAATAGAGTGAGTCTAGCTTGTATTACGTTTGACAGAACTTTGTAGCTCGTTGCTAAAAGTGAGATACCCCTATAGTTATTGCAGTCTGTCTTATCCCCCTTTTTGAAGATCGGTATAATGATAGATTCCTTCCAATTTTCGGGTATTGTTTCATTTTTCCAGATGGTACATACTAGTTAATAGATTTTAAAAGTGAGCTCGACACCCCCATATTTGAGTAACTCAGCTGGTATAGAATCATTTCCCGCGCTTTGTTGTTTTTTAGTTTTTTAATCGCGGACTCCACTTCTTGGTAGCTCGATTTCCCCACGTGGAGTTGAGCAGTGTAAATTTCGTCTCCCAATTCTTCGCTATTTTCATCATATCAATTTTTTTATCATATTAATTTTTTTACAGCGACAGTAATTCGTTGTCATTTGTTAGGAGGTCCCCGTTTTCATCCTTCATCAATTGCGCTCTACTCCTAAAACCCTTTCTGATGGCGTTAATCCCTCTGTACATTTCGCGGGGGTTATTTTCCTTACTGTTAGTTTTTATTCTCCTAATAAGATTCTTTTGATACTCCCGCTTCTTATTTCTGTAGATCGCGCCCGCCTGTTTCCTTACGTTAGAATACTCTTCTACGGTCCTATCGCTTCTGTTGTGTAAGCTATATAATTTAGCCTTTTTGCGCCTCTCAAACCAGAGTTCGCACTGTTCGTCAAACCATGGTTTGCTCTTTGGCTTTTTCTTTTTACCCAGTACTTTGTTCGCGGCCTCTTTTACCGTTTTTTCAATGTCCCCCCATAAGCTATTTGGTTCGTCATTCCCCTCCGGCGATGTATTTACGTCTTCAAGTGCTTAAAACCTGTTCATAATTTCTATCTGGTACATAATTCGCTCTGTTCTATCTCGTAGCGTTTCAATATCGAAGCTTTCTACCTTGCTTGTTCGCTTACTATTTTGATTCGCTACTAATCTAGCTCTTAATTTGGCTACTACTAGGAAGTGGTCCGAGTCGCTATCTGCCCCTCTATGAGCCCTTACGTCAAGAACGTTAGTATGACGTCCTTTTTCAATAAGAAAATAATCAATTTGGTTCTGTGTGGCCCCGTCCGGCGATGTCCACGTTGCTTTGTGTATGACCTTGTGCTTAAAACACGTAGTTTTGATTATTAGATCTTTTGCCGCCGCGAAATTTATGACCCTAATACCGTGATCATTGCTGGCTTCGTGCAAGCTTTCCTTCCCTATAGTAGGCCTAAACATTTTCTCCCTACCTATTTCAGCATTGAAATCGCTTAATACTATTCTTGGGTATTACCTGCTCTAAAGTTTCGTAATAAAGATCCCTAGCTTCTTCTTCTTTGTCCTCCGTAGGACAGTGTACATTAATAAATACATATCTATACCATTCACCTTCAATGATGATGTACGGGAGCCTATCATTGACGGATTTGAAACTTTTAACCGAATGTATGATGATTTTGCCTACGAGAAATCTGGTGGCTAGGGATCCCGCGCTCCCGGCCCCATACAGGTAAGTGAAGTTACCCGATGCTAGTATTCCGCTATCTGGCCACCGCGACTCCTGTATTGCTACCAAATCTAAATTGCACCTATCAGCTTCCTTTTATGAGTTCTTTTGGTTTGGTTTTGATTTTTTTGAGCCATGATAGTATGTTAAACCTGCGCGCTTTGGATACTGTTCCGACCGCAGGTGAGTCCACCGTTCTAGAGGTGATAACCCCCATACCTCTCGAGAACTAAGTATGAGAGCTTTCCAACTTTGACGAGGACAGCGTCAACTCGTCATCAGACACACTACGGTTTCATTCTCGCATCCTAACGCCCCCTGCAAGGCAGAGCGCCTTCGCTGGCATCGTTACCGCGTAAGACCAGGTGACGAATCATTCTACACATCTCCTTCCGGGGCAGTTGTCATCGCTCCCGCATCCTCCTCGGCAGCAGGATTTTTGCCCATTTTTGTAATGTGTGATGAAAGAGATAGATTAAGAGATAAGAGATAATGTGAAGTATTTTTTGTTGTGGTGCTTGCGTAGTGTTTCTAGATTAATGCGTTCGACAGTGTGGACTCCACACCCACGCCTGTTCCCATCGGCTATCCGCGGATGCTTATTCAATTTATTTGCAGTTAACCTCTTTCTCAGGGGCTGTTCCTCTATCTGCAACCTAAGGATGCGCTGTGTAGTGGTAATTGGCACCCACCCGTCCGATCTGGACGACAACGCCCAAGACCCGCTTAGGGTGGCGGCATTGTAACAGATTAAGATTGTAAATACGCAAATTAAGTTAAATGACAGTAAAAATATTGAAATCTCTGCTATGTATACATCACATGGTATACCAAAGAGTGAGTTTATATTAGATTCAAATAAATATTTGATAAAAAAGAAAAATATTAAAAATCATTCAGTAATAGGAGATTTCAATGTTGATCTTCTAGAATGCAATCATGTAAGACAAGAATTTCTGTGCAATTTGTTTGAAAAGGGATAAATACCAGGCTTCGTTGGTATCGTAAGGCAGCCTGTATGATGGTCTAAAGGATCCAATACATTACCTTACAAACTCTAATTATCAATAACTGACCATTACCCTACATTTATTTCACTTAATAAAATGATAATTGAAGATAACAAAGTAACAGAATATTTAAATTATAAAAAAATTAGTAAACATTGCAGAATATAGAAACTGGAATAAAATTATGTTGATGCAGAATCCCAATCTAGCTACAAATAACTTGGTTTCGGAAATTAAACAATGTATTGAGTTATCCAAAACGAGACCTAGTAAATGTGAACCAATAAGCAGAAAAAGTTAGATCACAAATGCTATCATAAAATCATGCGAAACCAAAGAATTTTTATATAAACTATGGCAAATGGATATTTACAATGAAGAACTTAAATATGAATACAAAACATGTACTCAAACTTTGGACAAGGTTATTAAAGATGCCAAATTCAGATACGATATGCTGACAATTCATAGAAACTATGGGAAATCATTAACAAAAAATAGGTAAAAAAAGTTCCATTAATGATGCCATAAGTTATAAAAAGATTAACGATAATAAAATTACAGACAAAGTAAAAGTAGCTGCAAACATCAAGAAATTTTTCTGTAAGATAGGCCGTAAATTGAGTGATATTATTGTAAAACCTTAAAATGCCGAACCTAAACTGCCAAAATTGAATGCTAATTCTATTTTTCTGAAACCTACGAATTCGACAGAAGTAAAAACTATAATGAATTATTTTGAACCTAAAAATGGTGGCGTTGACAAAATAAATACTAAGACGCTAAAGGTAATTTGCAACGATATTACGAAACCATTAACGCATATATTCAATCCATGTATCGAAAGAGCAGTCTGGCCTGATTCGCTCAAACAAGTTAAAGTAATACAGATTTACAAATCTGATGAAAAGCACAGCGCAACTAATGTTTTTGTTGAGAAGGAGAAGCAGCTAGTCCAGAAAAAGTTTCAGAAAGCAGCTATTCCAGAAAATCGCCTCGAAAAGCAACTACCCCTTGACGTCCAGAAGCAGCTACCGAACAGTCTACCCAGGAGTGGAGCAGCTTGGCTACGAGGGACGCCTCCTCGCCACGAACAACCGGATTCCGTCGTTTAAACTTAGTCGCCAGAGGTCGTGCTCGACGCGTGCTTCGCATCTCCGTATATCTTACGAATTTCTTCACGCGACTATAAAGACGCCGAAGCCGAGATTAGTGCCACCGAATCCTCGGCTCGTCTACCGAACACTGTCCTCTCGCGCGACGCGCGAGACTGTTGTAACCAATTAAAGTGATCAATATATACAACTATTCTATTCACAAGTTTGAGCGTCGTGCTGTTACGAACCCCGTCCTTCCTGTTCGCGGACTCGGCAGGGTTTGACTGGGATATAGCCACGGCATCGTCGTCAACGTTGGCAGTGAAGCAACCCTGTACGCGAAGAAAGCACGGCGAGCTTCACTCACTATGCATTTTGTATACCCAAGTGACTTAGCTGCATTGCACGGAGTCCTCATTGCAACGACGGCTAACGTCCGGGGGCGACTGCAGCGTCATCGAGAGAAAGCCGTGGCATAGTATTTTAACAGAAAGAGAAATTGCTCAGTGACTCTGCGGCATCTTTGTGGCCACCGTGCACATGGCCAGTTGCCCCGTTACAAACTGGCGCCTCAACATTGCAGTTAACGAGCAAGAGCGTCGAAGTAGATGGGCATTGAAACAAATTCGTGTAGCGAGAAGGAAGTATCAGCTTGTCTCGCGGGAAAAAAATGTTGTCGGGGAAAATTAAATCAAATGCGAGCGTAGCAATAGCACGCATAGAGAACAGCGGTGAGAGGATGGCAGCGAGCCAGCGGCGCAGACGTAAACAACAGTTGTTTACATCGCGCGCAGCCGGAGCGGGCGTCCGGCCGTGAGAGTGTAAAAAGAGTGCGAGTGTATTAGACTCGTGAGTTAGATTCTCTTGGCGGATCGGCAGAAATAACAAGCCTAGTGGCAGACTGGTCTGATTTCGGAAGGAGTAAACTAGCAAATTTCGTTTTCGTTGCGTGACGGAAAATGACAGACCGAATTGATAGATTTTTGGACAAACTCGAATCTAACATAACCCTAGCGAAAATGACTGAAGCAGAGAGGATGCCGGCCTTGCCATTTGTTTTTACAGGCGTAGCCGCAGAATGGTACGAAAACAATAAAGATGAGTGGCAAAGCTGGGAAGAGTTCTATATGGCGGCGACAAGACGGTAAGGCACGAACAAGTGATTCCAACAACGGACGCAGAGAGAAGATACCAAGGCACGCACAAGCCCGTTTTGTGACATGCCTGGGAGGCATGATGAAGGAAATAAAGCCACAACCAAGCCTGAAAAACCAATTAGAACTCTTACATAAAAATCTGAGGCCAGAACTGCAAAGGTTGACCCTTCATATGAACTGCCATGACTGAGACAGTTTCCGAAGAAGCCGAAACCGTACTGGCGAGCAAGCAAGAGTACCGCGCGCCACCACCACTGGAGCAAATTCTACTAGCATCGCTTGCGTACATCTCATTGACGAAACGCAAACATCCTGGCGACGCAGCTGCAAAGTGGTGTAGACAATTACCAGAAAATTACGCAACGTTTGCTGAGCCTTTGACTCGGCTGACAAACAAAGATCAACCGTTCGTTTGGGGCGATGAATAGCAATCAGCATTCGAGACGATAAAAGCTTTTATCGCCTTGGCTCCACTACTGCACTGCCCGTGCTTCGATCAGTAGTTTGTCATACAAACCGATGCAAGTGATACAGAGTTGTTTTGACGCAGTGCATAGACGGACAAGACCGAGTACTCGAATCCGCCAGCAAAGTACTCACCCCCACAGAGAGGAATCACACGGTCAGCGAACGAGAATGCTTGGCTGTGCTTTTCGCCATACGCAAGTTTCACTTGTACATAGAAGGTTATAAATTCAAAGTCATAACAAATCACAGCAGCCTGAGGTATCTATGCGATCTTTGTCAGCCGAGCAGAGAAGAACAGCGCGCGCCACCAGGTTTCATGGGAAAACGTGTGGTGCAAAGGCCTTGGCAATGGGTAGTCGGAGATATCATGGGCTTCTTGCCAAAGTCTGCTAAAGGCTACGAGTACGCACTTTCAGGGTTTGTTTATGTTGGAGAGATAAGTTGAAAAAATACTCTGAGGTTAATATAAAAATGTATATTGAGTGCAACAGTAGTGGTCGGCAACAGCCTCGTTAAACACGTCCGCTCACATCAGAGTCTTGTAATCAAGAGAGCGAGACCAGCGTGTACAGTATAGTCGGCGCTTAGAGTATAGACGCGAGGCATGCGCAGTTCGCTTGCACTTGCGTGTGCTCGTCTGACTGCACGAAATCGTCACGAACCCAGAGATGTCGCGACGTGTACCATTTTAGGCTTAGATCACGATAATAATAATTTACATATTACAACACGCCTCCTAAATTTTATAATCGTGATTTTTTATACATTTCATTGAGCTTAAATATCGCATACAATTTCTTTTCGTATTTTAAATTAATCTTAGCGCTTTTCTGTTTTTTATATACTTTGTCTTATCTAAACTTTTAGTTAACATATCAGCTAAATTTGAATTTGAATCTATTTGTACAATATTGATTGTACCGTTTTCGTAGTTTTCATTTACGTAATGATACTGCACTTTGATGTGCTTCGAGTTTTTCGTGAAGTTACCATATTATGCAACCGCAATTGCACCTGAGTTATCATCGTACATATTAATTGGTTCATCAAATTTTATGTTAAACATTTCGTGTAATAAACTTTTTATAAACAGTGCTTCTGTTACTGCTTTTGACATAGCAGTATATTCCGCGATAGTTGAGCATTTAGTTACAGTGCTTTGTTTATGAGTTTTCTAAAAAATCAAATTTCCATATAATCTAATTACAAAGCCTGTTGTAGATTTTCTATCTACATTATCACCTGCATAATCAGAATCTACCATACAATCTATGATTTCGTTTTTCAAGTTATCACAATATGTCAATTTTAGATCTCTAGTTTTATACAGATATTTTAAGATTCTCAATGCATATTTATAATGTGTTTGGTCGTCGCAACTTTGGTATCGACTTAAATAATTTACGCTATACGCAATATCTGGCCTTGTGCCTGTACTTATGTATAATAATTTGCCAATTAGATTTCTATACTTAATTGTTTTATCTATTTCGATAGCTTGATCTAATTTTATGTTTGTCTCCATTGGAGTATCATATAGTTTGGCATTTTCTAGATGATATTTAGCAGTTAAAGAATCAATATACTAAGTCTGACTAAAAGTCAATTTATCTCTATTATCACTATAATCAATATCAATACCAATGTATTGACTAACTTTTCCCATATCTTTCATTGCAAATCTTTTCATTAGACTAGCTTTTACTTCATTTATTTTATTTTTATCTTTGCAACAAATTAAGAGATCATCTACAAAAACTAGGATATATATTGAATCTTTGCTCGTGTTATTTACATATAGACAGTAATCGTAGTTACTTCTCACAAAATTTAATTTTTCAACATATTCGTTAAAACAATTGTACCAAGCTCTAGGGCTTTCTCGTAATCCATATAATGCTTTTTGCAACTTGCAAACTTTATTGTCTCGTGTTTCATAACCTTTTGGTTTATTTATACATACTTCTGTTTTTACTTGACTATTTAAAAAAGCTGTATCGACATCCATTTGTTCTATAAATAGATTATGTTTGCAGCTGCATGACAATAAAATTTTCAAAGTTTGCATTTTATCTACAGGTGAAAGGACATTATCAATGTATTCTTTTTGTTAGAAATCTCTAGCAACTAGTCTTGCTTTATATACATTACTGTTTTTTCTTTTAAAAACTCATTTAACATCAATGACCTTTTTATCTTTTGGTCTTTCAACAATTTGCCAAGTATTATTTTTCTTTAGACTATTAATTTCGGAGTCCATCGTAATTTTCCATTGTTTATATTCATTTGAGTTTAACGCCTCCTCAAATGTATTCGGTACATTTGCATCAATGTGATTGACATAAATGAAATGAGTTACTGGATTGCCATATCTGTTCACAGGACTTTTCTTTCTATTGGATTTTCTTTGCACTTTTAAGCTTAAATTATCATTTTAGACTCCATTAGTCTTTGGTTTCGATAAAAGTTACAAAAGTGATACAAAACGCGGTTGTAAGACTGACTTCTATTACGTAACTTGCCATGCCCCTCACATTTTGTTCATAATACATACTTTTACACTTAAAATATTTTCTTTTATTGAAATAAGAATTTTATATGTTTATCTATGTAGGTGCTCCACCGAAAGGTGGCGTCACTGTCCCACCTGGGACCGCGTGAGAGCAGCGCCGCACTGCGAGCGAGCGCCGCCAGTCAGTTCTGCTTGGACCGCTCACGGGAGCACACGTCTGGAGAGACCCGAGCAATCAATAAAGAGTACGATCACAATCTCCTGCCTTCTCTCTGTGCCCCGACCACATCATCCCGACATGTACACAAATAAAATATGCAGAAAGGTACACTTACAATATAAGACCACTCCGTGAACAAGTATGTGCCATGAACAAAATGCGAGGGGAATGGCAAGTTACGTAGTAAATATCTTTTGAGTTATTTGTAATTGATCAATATATTACTTAAGTTTAAATTACCAATCATTCAACTCAGACCTAAATTAAACATAATGATTTTTTGTTTTTCGTATTATAAATAAAATAATATGATTGTAAACTTGTCTTTTTATAATTGATCTCAGTTGTTTTTTAATCTGTAATTTCACTGTAAACAAAATTATTGACATGCATGATGATACGCAAAACATCAAACGCGCCTTTTTACGTTGGTTACGTTTTTTTTAGAGATTTCATGTCTTTTTGAGCGAACTTATTGAAATACCTAAAACTTGTTCTAAAAATAAAATACATTATGATGGGGTTCAGGTAGTGCATACCCTCGTAGAAAATACGCCATAAGATATGGCTTGTCGATAACTAGTGGCCATATTTTCTTAGCATGCATGGTGATTTGTTTTAGGCTATCAAAACAATATATCTACTTGTCTTCATCTCAAGTGCTGTAATTTGAATTCTCATGTTAACACCCATCTGTAAATTTTTCCCCTGAAGCCATGGGGTTCAGTGTGGATCAGCTAGCAAAGACAGACAAGGAAAACTTGTTACGCTAGCCTGTTTCTAAATAATAAAATAAGCATCTACATCACAAATCAAATATTTAGCATAAATACACTGCATGTAAGGCAATATAATGATAGATACTGCCTGCGACTGACTCGAACACTAAGTTGAGAGAATATCTGTCAGTATCATCACTTTTACGCTTCATCGTTGATGATCTTGAACACACAAATTTTACTCAATGTTTCTAATATCTAAACCCACATAAAACGTGTACATTTCAGTGTGAGCGTTGAGTCTGGTCATGTTTGTACGTACATATGCATAATTATGTGCAAGGTTAGGTTGCCATGTATAAAACGTTCGCCATAATTTTATGGCATATCATGCCTACTTACCGTCGCCTGTTAACAGGGACATATGGCCACGATATGCCACATAATTTGGCTATACTGGGCATAAAATTTGATATATCATGGCAGTATTAGCCTCAATTTTCTACGAGGGTACTGGGATTTATATTACGGGAATATCGATATCTCTCGTGTATTGTATCCAGGCGCATGAGGTCGCCGATGACAGGGTCTTGGTGATACGCTCCATAGCTTTTGGAGTCTAGAATTAGTTTTTACACTTAGACAATGAAAGCTACGGAGAGCCCTACCTCAATCGCGACATTGTCGACCGCATGTACCTAGGTACCAGCATAGTCTTATAGTCATAGTTGGTTTGTAAAACCAACAAAATAAGGTCATATAATAATGTAAGAAGACCAGGCTTGACTGTAGCGAAGGCAACTCGGGCAGAAGTTTTAAGCACAGGGAAGGGTGATCGGTGCAGATCCTAAGTTCTTTGTGTCTCGTCTCAAATGAGACACACTCTATTGCATATTTATATGTCTTTTTTTTTCTCCCCCAGTCTCTCGAATCGCACGATACACCATACTAGTATACCTTTTTAGGTTACATGCGCCGCTCCTTTTCGCTGTCGCACGTAGTCAAGTAGATTTTACTGAAGCTGTGCAGTAGCATCTACTGAACAGGCGTTACTGAACTGACTTCAGTAACCGCAACGGTTTATTTTTCTCCGTGTATATATATATATATATACACTACCGCCCCCCTACTCGCTTTGCTCGCCAACACCCCATTTTTAGAATTTGTTAGAGTTAGAAATCAAATATATACATGAGAACTAACTAATAAAAAATTGATGAAAGGATAACTCTGTAAAAATGAAGTTATATATCGTATTTAGAGAAGAAGATTGTAAAATATCAGTTTATACAACTGTTGTAAGAACTTTACTGACAAGGAAAGTACCCGAACCCGACCTCACCGATTTCAATGATTTTACGATATGTTATAGTACATGTGAAAATAAGAGATACGTATTTTTTCTTATCGGCTCATAAGCGTATTTAGGGGGTGAAAACGACCCCCAAAGTTAACCCCCAAAAAGCGTTTTTTCTGAATATCTCGCCTTAAAATAAATATTTTTTAACGAAACAAATTCGAGGTTATTTCTTACAACAAGGGCAAGTAATTCATGGTGATTTGAAGAGTAAGGGTGGTATCCCCTATTTTTTAGGGGTCGAAAACATATTTTTTGGCAAAATTTAATAAAAAAAAGTTTCAAACGCCTAAAAAACATTGGAAACAATTTGAAAACATCCATAATAATAAAATAAAGTTGACGTCTTTCGGCTTTTTAAAAAATATGACCCCTAAGGGGGGTAAACCACCCCTTACACAAAATAATTATAAGTATGTACTTTAATTCATAAAATTTCGTAGGAAGTTCGTATATAAGGGTTTTCGAGGTCGCTCTTTACGAATCTGTTATCAGATTTTGAAAATTTAAAATGGCGGATCCAATATGGCGGACGAAATTAACAAAAAAAATGTTATATAATAAAACAAGTTTTTAGCGACTAAAAAAATTCGAAAAAGTGTATTAACATTTATAATAAAACAATAAAGTCTTCCGATTCTTTAATAAATATTACGCCTGAGGGGGTAAACCACCCCTAACACAAAATAATTATAAGTATGTATTTTAATCCATTAAATTTCGTATTTCCTCTGTTGCGTATTTAATATATGTCATTTAATATATGTTATTAAATTAATTAATTTTATTTAATATACAGGGTGTTTCATTTTAATCCGACCACGACAAAAAACCATGGAAAAACTAATTTTAACGAAAAATGACCTTAACGAAAGTTGAAGGGGGTAAAGGGGGCCATCGAATGACACAAACACCTATGACCTTGAACTCGATTTTCAAGGTCATTTGAGGGTAATTGTGATTTTTTTAAATAGGAACCTCTATTTTTGACCTTGGAATCGGATAGAGCGGAAAAAATTACGTCGCAAAGGATATTTTAAGTTTGCTTTAGTGACCTTGATAAGGTCAATTCAAGGTCAAATAACAAAAAGGCTGCTAAACAGCTGTTTGTCTGGTTTTATTTGACTGATGTCGAAAGATGACCTTGACAAAAGTTGAAGGGGGCAAAAGGGGCCATCTAATGACACCAACACCTTTGACCTTGAACTCGATTTTCAAGGTCATTTGAAGGTCATTGTGTTTTTTTAACGGGAACCCCTATTTTTGACCTCGGAATACGGAGCAGCGGAAAATTTACGTCAAAGTAAAAGTAAAAGATTGTTTTCCTTTCTATTTTTTCGTAGAATTATCATTTTGTTATTGTAATAAATATTAAGAGAATAATTGACTTAAAATGTGATTATGCTTTGCTGACTTCAAAGCCATTTTGTAAGGTCAAAAGTGCAAAAATGCAATATCAAATGTTATGTGAAGTCCATATTTATATCCTAACTTTAGTGTTGCCCAGGAACAACGA
>JAZHPH010000980.1:0-16036 GCA_037356405.1 Nasonia oneida | reverse complement strand
GCCGAATTCCTTGCACGCGCATGCGCACCAAGGATTTTTTTGCCTGGCCCCGACGCCTCACACTACTATTTATTTTAATTTTTTTTTTGCAACAAATAATGATCATAGGCATAAACCGTTTACGGGTGCTGATTGCGCATGCAAAAATCTATTGATTAGCATTTTTATAGTGTTATAACTATTTTATTAATATGGTAAATATAGAAATATAAGAAACCCCAGCCCCCGGAAGAATTTTTGATTTTTCTTCAAAACCAAAATTCGCGCTACCGTCTCACTTGAAAATTCTTAATGCATTTTTTATGCGCTATCGATTAGATATGGTCATATTGTTGATAATTAATTTCGGGTGCCAACTTCTAGGTGCTCGTCACCTAAGCTAGAACATTATTCAAACCAATCAGTGTAGCGCTGACAAGCCCTTAATTAAAATTCAAACCACTTAAGGCCGTGACAGCTAAAAAAGCTTAGAGCACACAACAACAACGGACTTGTGGCGCTGTTGTTGTGCATCGTTGTGTGTTCTATGCCTCTCGTAGTCGTCCTAACCTATTGTAATCTAAGATCAAGATTGGAAGAAAAATAATTACATTTTAACATAAATAATTGAAATAAAAAAAATCACATGAAAACAAATTGATTTGTTTATACTAAGATAAGTAAATAGTTGAATAAATTAATCAGTACGAGAGCCATAGAACACACAACGATGCACAGCGCCACACAAGTACGTTGTGCCTTGTGGTTGTGCTCTATGCTTTTTTAGCTGTCACGGCCTTTATACATTGTATTTTTACACTGCAAATCGATATTTATGAAATTTATGCTATGCTACTTACTATTATTATATTTTATACTACAATTGAACAATAGAATATTGATTTTTGATGTGTAATTATTGATCTATAGATTTTTTTGTCCCTACATCCTAAACAAATCTAATAGAGGTTAATAAACATGATTGAATTGTATTTAATATACACTTAGGAATAAAATAAATAAATCAAACATAGAATTAATC
This sequence comes from Nasonia oneida, assembly GCA_037356405.1. NCBI lineage: Eukaryota > Metazoa > Arthropoda > Insecta > Hymenoptera > Pteromalidae > Nasonia > Nasonia oneida. The sequence continues at coordinate 15,015 of JAZHPH010000980.1, read as the reverse complement.
TGCTTTTAGAGAAGTAAAATATTTGTATGATTTACATAAAATATGTAAAATGTGAGTATATATTGTAATAACTTGTTTATATTTCATTGAGGATTTATTTACTTAGATGTATGTTGAATATTAGTTTGGCTGTCAATTGACCGTCATGCCACAGATATTATTGGAATCTTATATCGAATCACGTATAATATTTTTATATGCTGGAATAGAATATTCAACTTATTGATCCAAAATTCTTTATTATAAAATGTAAAATATAACATTTTCAAAATGTTGTAAAACAGCAAAATCTATATTTTAAATTTTTCAAAAAATTTTATTTGATGTCATCATATAAATCATCTAAATATGAATTGTATCATAGATGATTACAATCATATTAAATTCAAAACATAGTTTTAATAGTTTAAGAGAGTATTATTGGTGTATACTACATTTTAGTAGTGTTATACTTGTTTCTAATGCTCGTAGAGTTTTTACAAATTTTTTCAGTCTGATTCCAAGGAATTACGTGGACACGTTGTAGCAGTGGAATACCCTGTGTCTTTTCATTTGTTCCCTGGAGCAGGAGTCAATGTGGTAATTGGAAATTTAGCTAGGTATACCTATATAGGTACCCATCTAACCCGTAGAATTTTTACAAAGAGATAAAGATAAGAATTATTATTGCAATTCTCTTGCTTGTAAGACCAATATATTCTATGCATTATAGTTTTTATATTTGATATATAAATTATATTATAAGAAATAATTAATACATACATGCTCATCAAGCGGATCTATTTATGATAATATTATCAATGTATCATTATCCTTACTGGTCTAAATATGTATATAAACGCTCAAGTTATCAGTTAATAACTTTCCAAATTTTAGTGCATTCAGCCCACAGGAAGATATCTCATATTTCTAAAATTTCTTATGAGATGTCATATATTTATCTGAAAAAAAACCAAAATAAAACAAAAACCAAAATAAAAACCAAAATCAACCAAAAACATGCCTGACAGATGAATGTCACTTGAAAATTCTTAATGCATTTTTTATGCGCTATAGGACTCTTTATGAAATTATGAAACTATTTCGGTTAAATTTTTCTACAAGATTTTTTATAAGCATATATCATTACATGATACTCAAATACTTTTAGTATACATAAACAACTGTCTGTACTTATAATAGTACTTATTTAAATAATATTGATTTAAATTTAATTATATTTGCTACCTTATAACTTGATAAATAATTCATATACACAAGTTTATCAGGTATTGGACATATCCATTACTCATGGCGCCGTAAAAATTATAAATTAAAACTGTCCTTTTTAAGTTGTGGTATATACTTTTTGTAAAAACCAACAATATAGACACATGTATCCATATATGACAATTAAATTTAATAAAAAAAAAAAATATTATTGTAGAGAATTCTCAAATATCTGCAATTAATAAGATCTATGTATTCAAAGAGAAATCACAAAATATTCTTCAGAATAAAACATTGTGCAACAAGTTACTAAAGTCGTAAATTTTATCTTTACAAGTGTATATTTTACTGCTGGGGCAAAAGCACGAAGAGAACACAGAGAAATAATAATCACATATTGGAAGTAGGACTTTATTCATACTACTTTCCTGTTGAAAATAAATACATAATTTTTATACATATCTTTAGTACGCACTAAAAACATGTAATTTACCTGATGATACGTATTGAAAGTATGTTATAATTCGGGACTGACTACTATTTTAAATATATATTAATAGTATATTATGTTTACGTTACATACAATATTTTATACTACGAGAGCCAAAAATTCACATTAAAGTTGTGATTTTGAGGTTAGGGTGGTATAAATATGAATATAAGTATTTGATGTGGTCATAATTGGAGTCATTATCCTCATGGTACATACATAGTGTGCTACATTTTACGAAACTGTTCAACATTATGCCAAACTGTTCCATGTTGTGCAACACTAATGCCAATTTAGATATTTTGCACAAATTGGCACCTTTTGGCACAGTTTAGCACAATGTACCACAGTATGGCACAATTTTCGAAATTTAGAAATAAAAAAAAAATTATTTTTTGTGTATTATGTGGAAATTCTGGCACAACTTGGCATGATATGCCATATCTTGGCATAGTTTGACACAGTGTTTCTGTGAGTTTATTCCTTATTAATTGTAATAAGAACTTGCAATTATAAGTCTTGAAGATTATATAATATAAATAATTTCAAATTCATCAAACTTAATCTTTTATCTAGTATAACCCTAGCGCAAAAAATAAATCGATTAATCATTTAATTAATCTCCTGATTAACAACTAATTTGACAAGAGATTTATCAAATGATTTATCAAGTGATGATTTGGTGTGGTTTATCAATGTAGATTTTCTGGACATAACTTAATTGCCAGAAATTAGTATTTTTTTACAAAAATAATTATAAAAGAAAATATTATTTTGAAAGTTACCTACACAGCATAAAATATTTGGAAAGGAATTTACAGTAATATTTCCGTAATACATGTGAAATATTTCAGAAACATAAAATTTTAAAACATATATATATTTTTATAGAATATCTGTAAAATATTGCAGAAATATTTCACTGTATATTGCATGAAATGATTATCCTCGAAAAATGTGTGAGATGCGATATCTCACGCAATTTTCGACCGATCGGGCTGAAATTTTGGTAGGAGTCTCCTCGCACAAACCTAAAAACTAATTTTTTTTTATCCCAATCGTCTGCTTTTTTTGAAATGTGGGCACAATTTGTTTAATTTTTGCGTGTTTTTTGAATAAAAATTTTGGTCTTACACGATTATCATTACGAGACTTTTATCAATCGGGCTAAAAATTTGTGTACAAACTCATCTTATAATAGTAAGGTGCCAAATTTATTTTGGACTTGATCCTGCATGTAGACGCAGAATGCGGTCATATTAAAAAATCGCTAAAAATAGTTTTTTGGCTCTAACTCGAATTCTATGCATTCTACAAAAAAAAGTTAAAGAGAAAGGTTGTAGATCTCGAAAAAATACTACTTTTTCCTATCAACACTTAAGCGTGAAAATGCTTTTAATTCAAGTTAACAGGCCAAAATCGATTTTTTTTATAGCAATAAACCAGTATTTATCACAAAACTTTGAGGCTATACATTTTACGTAAAAACCTTAAATATAACATTTGTAGATATTTTGAAAACACAACTTTTGACTGTGACAAACATTTTTTCTAAACGCTTATACGTAAACAACAACCCTAGAAACGATTTTTGGTACATATAATTGAATAACAATTTCGGTGTGACACGCCCTATCTGGCCCAAAAGCTTTAATTGATTGCCTGACGGCATCAGGCAATCAGGCAATATCGAGGCGAGCGCCCAGCGCGAGCGTCAGCGGTCCTGCATCTCAAGCGGCAAGTCACCGCGGCCGCTAGTTCTTACTTAAAACCACATCGCGCATCAACATTAAATTGTGTATCAAGCTATATACTGCACAGGCGTCTTGAGAGAGAAAGAGAAAGAGAGACTATGGATGAAGGAGAAAGAGGGATGCGGGTGAATAACGAGACAATAGAAAAGTGCTCAATGATAAGGGGAGACAAGTGTATATATAAAAAGAGCACAGTCGTATTTTAAGAGATTTAATCGATTAATAATTCTTATCGAAGCATATAGCACCGGCTTTGATCCGCAGCAATTAACAAAAAACAAAACCGCTTATTTTATAATTACACGCAGCAGTAACAGTAGCATATATATTTCTTTATGCGTAATGCGATGATCCTACTAAAAAAAATCGCGCGATTAACCGCGTTTATTTATCGAACATTCATCGATATGATTAGTCGCACGATTAATCGTGTGACTAATCGCGCGATTCATCTAAAATAAATTTTTTAATAAAATTAAATTGTTTAAAATGCAAAATTATTAAGCGGGGTGGCCAATTTGGGTGTTACTATCCAGATGGTGACACCTACACTGGCCACCCTGCTAACTAATTTTACATTTTGAACAAATTTATTTTATTTGAAAATTTGTTTTGGATGGATTGCGCGATTCGTCATGCGATTCATCGTGTGATTAATCACGCAAGTAAATGTTTAATGCTTACTATATAACATATTTATAATCAAATACTTATATTTTGTTATTTGAATAATTTGTTAAATACATTAATGATAATGTAAAGCGCTACCAACGGCAATGGAATTAGTTGCTGCTATTTTTATAATCAAAATTTGTATAATCAAATACTTATATTCTGCTATTTAATTAATTTACTAGCAGGGTCACCTCACTCCTAACGTCGCTCGGTTGATGTTAGGTATAAATGTTCATAGCTCCAAGGAAAATTTAATGAAAACGATATTGTAATGATATACACAAAAAATTAAAAGGTTGCGCGAGTTTGATTATTTTTCTATGCATGTTAATAACATAATGTGTAATGAGTTACAAATGTCATATAATAGTATGTATGTATGTCAATTAAAACGAAATTACATATTAAAAATAAAGTGAGATTAATCAAAGTAGGTCGAGTTCATAATAATATTTTTGCAAACATAATATAACACAAACTCAAAATTGTTATGTTCAATTGTTATATTCAAATTGTTATGTTCAGGTTTTAAAGTTTTAGAATCAATACAAAAATCACGATTAAATAGAGATTCTCCTTCCTTGCCTACAAAAACTACTGCAACTTCATTACATGATGGAAGTCAATGGTTTTATTATTAGAATAATTTTGCCGTGTAATAAACATTTTAACTTCTCTAGGTAATTCATTGGCGTTTCGAGCACGTTTTAATTCTTCTTTCTCAACTTCATGCATCATTATGTATGCTTCAACATAAGGATTTATTTTACGTAACATATCAATTTCATTTAGAAATTTTATATTGCATTTTACATCAGTTAAAAACCGAATTTCATTAGCTATTTCATTGTCTATTATATATAATTGTCCAAATTTTCTATTTTCTTTTGTTACTGGGTTTAATAAATAAGCTTTATAATTAGTTTAACCACAAATGCGAAAAACTTAAGGGCCATGACCAGGAACAATATCTAGTTTAGCCCCAAAACTGGCAAAAGCTAAAACATTATAATTTCGTATTAATCGCATAAATTGTTTACTTTCTTATGATTTGCGATTAGTTAACTGTAACAAACAAATCGGATATTAAAATGTATCTTTTATTATAACTTTTCTTGATGCCAACAATTGCTATATTTTTTATCAACTGGTTGCTAATAAAAAGTGTTTAGCACTACAAAATTCACATTCTTGATCCATTTTGCCCGAGTAATTTAAAGTATATGTTTTTTCATCATATTCAGAATGAGCAATAAATCCTGTTTTATCATTATTTAATTAATGTGTGTTTTATTACATTCGTTAAGATTAATTATGATTCATAGTGAGGAAGATTTATTTTGATGAGTAAATAAGGAATCAACGTCTATGCTTTAGAACAAAGTAAATTTTCTACTTTCTAAAAACTTGACAAATCTCTTAAATATTGTAAAACATATACCAAGGGGTCAAGACTAAAGTATAAAATCTAGATCTAGCGTCAGTTTAAAAATAATGACACTTAAAAAAACATTTTACATTCAATGATAACAAAACTCCACAAACTTATAAAACTCTTCATGCAATTATTATAAAATATGTACTAAGGAGTTATATAAAATTATAACGGTGCTTACTACCGTGTATAAAGGATCAGTAACGAGTATACTGATCTAAAGAGTATCGAGAGAATTGATGCAGTAGCTCGTTGCAGGCTTCTTGAAAGCTATACGAAGCCTGGCCCGTAGCGCAGTATGTTGTACGTGCTCGTCCTTGAGCACGTGAGCCCGCGGAGGCGCCGTGAGTGCTTATGCTGCGTAGCTTAATCGCGGATGAAGTAAACGCATATTCGAGAGGGGCGAGCGCGGGGAAAAGGCAGAGAGTCAGGCGTGAAATCACAAAGAGTAGGTGGAGTTTAGAATTATGTTCGTGTATTGTAAAACCAGCCAAATACAGTAGCGGCGCAAGGCAAGAGAGAGACAAAGCGAAGCCTAATGCAGAGAGAGAGAGAGATCAGCGATCGAGCAGGTACTTACATTCGCTTCCGTGCTGTCTCGCTTGGATGCCTCGTGGCTCGTCTTGAACGGCGCAAGCGGATAAACGGGGCCCTCGCTGGGCAGCAGAGTAGATGCCTCGTGGCCTTGAATGTGTGTCCGACTACGGCGGGAAGATGAGCGGCAGCAGTCACTCAGCTCGTAACGGACACGCGGCGTGAAGTTGCCCTCAGAGTGATAACACCAGGACACGGCTTGCTAGAGGCAATCTCGCGGGTTTCGCGCACGCAAAATTCACGAGGGTTCCCGACACAATGAAGAAAGCGAAAACGTTCGACTGTACTCTTCGGTGGAACGAATCGAACTTCCCTCGCGCGGGACGCGGCGGCGAGACCAGCGTGGGCTTTCTTCCACTCACCCTCTCGCGGCACGCGCGCGGCTCTCTCTCTCTCTCTCTCTCTCTCTCTCTCTCTCTGTGTTCGCACGCTGGGTCTTCTGCTCTCTCACTTACCTTGCTGCTGAAAGAATGTACATAATATATATTTATACATATGTATATATATGTGTTGTATAGAGTTTCACGATATGACGATATAATATCGATATCGTATCGAATCGTATCGATTTTTGAGACGATATCGATATTTTAAAAACGATATTTTCGATTTTATCGATCTCGAAATATTTCTAGGTAATCAAGGGTTTAAATCAAAATAATTGTACGTGGTTTTACAAGTAATTTTATTCGAACTAAAATTCAATTTCACATATTTCTAACCTTAACTTTGATTTCATCCATGAATGGACGAGTACAAGAGCTTTAAATATATCGCTTTTGAGCAATGCTCTTTTATTACTCATTACGAGATTACTTTCGGAAAACAATCTCTCTACAGAAACTGAAGATGCCTGCGTACTCAATACATCGCGAGCGAACTTAGCCAAATTCGGATATATGTGGCAATTAGCCTTCCACCAATTCAGAACATTTGTACTCTTTGGTTCTTTCGGAGCTCCGAAATATTTGTTTATTTCTGTGCGCCATGGTTCGAGTTCAACATCATCTTCTTCAAAAATCGATTCTATATTGAAAGAATCCTCAACTGTTTTTGGGATGTCTTTCGAGATCTCTGAGACCGCTTGTATTTGAACAAAATCATTTTTTTTTATATACTTCTTCAAACTTATTGAGTGCCCCTACTTTCATATCTTTTCCCCAAGCTGTCAAATTGTATCCTGACAGTTTATGGCTTGGGTCAAGTATTAACGACGCAGAATAAATCCAATTACATTTGTTATAATGTTTTAATATTTTATCACGACCGGCCTGAATGGCTAATAGCAGTCTTTCATCATTGCAATTCCTATCGACCTTATCATCTAACTTAAAAATTTTAAGAATTTATCAAGAAGCATATTAAGTGCTATAATAGCAGACGGTAATGTACACTTACTCACGGAAGAAAAGATTTCAGAAACATTTTTTTTATAACATCTAAAAACTCCTACTCTCCCTCTTGAAGTATATACTTTTCTAAACCTGGATTTATTTCGCAAAGCTTTATCAAAGCTTTTCTCATTTGAAAAGCTGTATCCAGCATATTATAAGTTGAATTCCAACGCGTTTTTACATCTAATACAATTTTCGCATACTTTTCGTTAACACCGGTACAGCACAATTTCAAGTCAATACATAATTTTTCTGAATAATGAATCTTTTTACAAAGAGCCCTAAGTTTCAGAAGACTTTCTGAGATATTTTCTTCCTCATCTGAATTTTCATCTCCGCTATCGAAAGAATCATTAAAATTTTCTTCATCAATTTTATTTGTCGTAGATTCTACCTTAACTTTTATCATAGCTAAAATGTCTTGTACGCCTAAATTAACGATATGCGCAAAGCATCTAAAATGTTGATCTTCATAATCAAATTCAATATCGGTATTTTTCAATATAATTGACAGTTCATTGATAAATGTCGTATTAGAAGCAACATTATCAACGGTGATTCCCTGAACCTTATGTTGTATACCGTAACGAACTAGCGTACTGTAAAAAAGATCAGCTATATTTTTCCCTGCATGTTTAGAATCAGAGGCTACTAAATCTAAACCTACAACTTGCATGACAAAATTATTATCAATAAAATGGATCGTAATACCATAATACGAACAATTATTCTTGAAAGTTGCGGCATCGACTGTGAATGAAAACTTGGAGTCATTTTTATGTAAAATTTTTATGAGATTGCTTTTCATCTTTGGAAATTCTTCCATTATCGCATTTCTCATAGAATTCCTTAGCGGCAACTTGATTTTCGGATTCAGCTGACTAAACATCTTTTGAGTTAAATCGTCATCAAAAAAATTGATGGGAAAATTTTTATACGCAATCCAGCACGATCGAAATCTTTCCCAGTTAACGTTCTGATTCTGTGGCTAAAAATTAAATAATCATATTTCTTAATTAGTTTACTATATTTAACATGTTATGATTGTTGCTTTTATGATAGTTTAATTAGTACGTAGTATAACTATGCGATCTTTTTATACAGAAATGAAAAATTAAAAATCCAAAAATCTCCGCATGTGAGAATGTCATAAAAAAATCACAAGATTAAAAAACAGCTCGCACCGACTGTACTGTCGTTTATACATAGAAACAAAGCGCGCGCCGACAGTACTGTTGTTGATACGTAAAAACAAAACACGCACCGCCTGTGTGGACGCGACGCCGCGCCGCCACTTCTACGAACACTTATGTTATACGAACTTTTTCTACGAAAATCTGCAGCTTCTGCAGGAGATACATTACAATATAACGGACACTATGATTTCGAAAAATATGAGAAAAAGTCGAGGAAAAAGTACTTCCTCTTTTGAAACTGTCCATTGTTTTTTGATTACTTGGTACAGATTTTTTCTCATTTTGATACAGCTTTTCGAATCCTTTATAATTACAAGATTTTAGATGAGATTTTAGTCCTGTAGTATTCCCACCTTTCATGGGAATGTTTCTCTTGCAAGTTTTGCACGTTGCATATTTGTATTTTCCTTCTTCTTTTTTAACAATGTTAAAGTATGTTTCTTTCGTCACTTTCTCTTGAACACTATTCTCACAATCAGCTTCCATACTTCTATTTTACCTGATTTTTAATACTTTATCACGAACAACACGGTATAAACTAATAAATGAGTGTAAATGTTCAAAACTCTACGCGCGACAGGTGAAGACCGGCATGCGTTTGACGTTTAGATCTTTCTGTCGTCTGCTTTAGCGTACCGTCGGTAAAATATTACCGACAGAGCGCATCGAATCAGCGAGACTCCCGCTGTATTGAGAAGTCAGCTGCAATGGTTTATTCGTGCTATGATTTATTTAAATTTATTTTTTTTTGTATTTAAAAAAATTTATGAATAATTATGAGATTATCGATATATCGATTCGAGATGATATTTTTCTCAACGATATCGATATGATATTAAGGCGCTCGATAGTTTACGAGATCGATATCGATATTTGCTAAATATCGTATCGTCTCGATATCGTGAAACTCTAGTGTTGTACTGAGGGAGAGAGACATAATGGGAGTACGATAGTCAGCTCGTTATAAAATATATTAATTTGAATTTAGTATTAATATGGAATTAATGATATTTTCAGAAAGAAATTTTACATTTAGCGTTATCACTTAGTTTGATTGATTATGTATATTTTAAACTTTATACTTAAACTCTTTGGAATTAATTTTATTATGTTGTAAATGTTCAAAGAGTGGATGATATATATTTTTTTATAAATATGATTCTAAAGAATAATGAGTTAAATTTTTTTCTAAGTATTAAAAACTAGCTCGCCACGCGCGGCCGTACGTCCGCGTTGGCTTGCCGCCTTACATCGCTTCGCGATGCAAGGCACGCAAAACGCTCGCGCTTCGCGTTTTGCGCATAAGGCACGACCGCTGACGCTCGCGCTTCGCATTCGTAATACCTGTCGGTGCTTATACAATATTATCCTGTTTTTTTTTCAATATTGTTGTCAAAGTTTTGATTGGTATTCTTCTGGCGGTTATCAACACTATCATCAAAACTACTGGAAAATTAGTAACTTATTTATATTTGTATCAATTATTTATTTTTGTTTGTAGATATTCTTAAAATATATTTTATTTTAATTTTATTTTATTGTAATTTCAGATAAATAATACAACACTTTTGTATCGCAGTTTTCAAGAGGAAGTAAACAAAAGGATGATATTTCGTTTGTAGGATTTCAATTAGAATATTAGAAAATTGATTGTTTAGGTATTTAACATAGTTTAGAGGGATCTAGTAAGCTACTTAGAGCTTTTCTTCAATCGCAGCAAATTTCTTTATTGAGTTTAGGTTTTTCTAGTTCAGTATATACACTTGAATTTTGATTCAGCTTAAAAGATTTAATTAATATAGCGTACGCCGTTATATGATGCCAAGTTACACGGATTGTATTCGGCGATCCTAAATTATACATTTTTTATAATTTAATTAAAAAAGTGGTTTAATTTTGTATATATGTATGAGATAAAGGCCAAAATATAAGTTTCAGCTTTTAATAATATAGGAAAATTGCTGAAAATAATTGGGTTGGATGGGGCATGTTGCACCGAAGTTATTATTTAATTTATGTATCAAAAAATCGCTTTTAGGGTTGTGTATGTTAAAAAGTGTTAAAAAAATGTTTGCCACAGTAAAAAGTTGTTTTTTGAAAATGTTTACAACTTTTATATTTAACATTTTCATGTAAAACGTAAATCCGTAATGTTTTATGGCAAATAATTGGTTTTTAGCTGTAAAAAATCGATTTTGGGCTGTTAACTCGAGTTATAAGTATTTTTATGACTTGATGTTAATAGAAAAAAGTTGTATTTTTTAAAGATCTACAACTTTTCCATTTAACTTTTTTTTGTAGAATGCTTGGATTTAAAGTTACAGCCCAAAAACCGTTTTTAGAGATTTTTGAAGGTGGCCGCATTTTGTATATATGTTAGGAATCAGGCCCAAAATAGGACCGTCAGCATACTATTATGAGACGAGTTCCCAAAAAAATTTTAAGCCCGTTTGAGTCTCTCAGAGATAATCGCATCACAGGAAAATTTTTATTAAAAAACGCTTAAAAATCGAACAAATTGTGCCCGCATTTCAAAACGACGCAGAGGATCGGGATAAAAAAAAATAGTTTTTTAGCTTTTGCAAAAGGAGACTTCTCCTAAAATTTCAGCCCGATCGGTCGAAAATTGCGTGAGATATCGCATCTCACACATTTTTCGCACACGAAACTATAACGCACTTCCGTGTCGCGGTCGTGCCTAAAAATGATTAAAAAATGATTAAATTATTACCAGATAAAATCTAAGTTATCAAACGCAAAGCACGCTGAACTAATCCTAGTATAATTAATAAGAGATTTGAATTAGTATTAAAAATAAAATTTTATCAATATATAAAGTTGATAATAATTCATTGGAACTTATATCTTAAAACATACATTCAATCAATATTAAGTAATTATATTTATTTTGTTTAACAATCTAAAAAAAGACGAGTCAGCGATAAGAGTCCGCCGAGCCGTACTTCAATGCATAGCGTCCGAATGCATCGTAGACGTTAGCTCAGTGGTTAGAGCTCCCACTTGTTAATCTCGGGGTCCGCGGTTCAAGCCCGCGTCTACTCTTTTTCGCTTTCCGACTCCGTCCGTTACAATATTATTATTATTATTATAATAACGTGCTCAATTTACCTGTCCATATGCTACCACGCACCCCACGAAGCACGACTTATAATAATACATTAATATAATTTTCATTTAACATTTTTTAACTTATAAATTTAAAATGATCTTATAATTACATTCAATTGAAATTAAAAATTTCAATATTATTCACTCAAATTTTTATGAGTTTACAATTAAATTTGTGTATAAACTAATAAATAAATATTAAATCTGACATAGTTATAACTTTGAAAAACGCGCCATAATATGGTAATTGATCCCGTTTTAAGTATTCGCAAGGCAAAAGTGGTACACCTGGGGAATATATTCGGAAGCTATGAAAGTTATACCAAAACAAGTGATCCTAACCTCGCAATAATACAGTCATTTCTTTGATCTGACCCCACTGTTCGCATAAATCAGTACATCCTAATATTTCTATAGAATTTTTGTTCTTAATTATAAATTTTAAATCAATATTTATTATACATATATTAGTCTTCAAAAATGTATATATATATATATATATATATATATATATATGGGTGATTTTCTGTGAGTTAATATGCATAATTTATTATAAATTATCTAAATCAATATTTATCTATAAATATTTTTATCTGTAAACATCAATATTAAAATATTTATTTATTTGTATATAAAAAAATAATTCACGTATTGCCATAGCTGTGTATAAATATTTTCTCACTCTTGTACAAAATTAAAAGTGCAACTTCTAGAATATCAAAGTGATTGAAATTTGTGTAACTCAGATCTCGACGATAAGCTTATATGCACCATCACCTCACATAATAATGCATAACTAATAAAGGTTTAGATAACATTATATTTTGTTTCTTAAGTAAATTTTCACTGGCCAAATATAAGAATAAAAATCATATAATTAATATGGTATTGTAGGAGCCTTAAAAATTATTAGGTTATTTTTGAAAGTATATATAATTTATTTACTCTGTTCTGTGACATAAGTATGTATCTTAGTAATGCAGGAGATCAAAGTTTTATGATTTCTTTGCTAATTATCCAGTGCAAGCAATGAATTGTCAATTATATATTATCGGAACACTGCATTTTAATAATTTATTAAAAAGATGCATATTTCTAGTAAGGAATACCCACGCAATATCAGCTTTTTATTGCAAAACTGTCTTTCTTTTTATGCAAACTAACTCTATAAATCTGTTGGTGGTGAGCGTTGCACATAAACATATTGTTGTTAGGCATATAGTGGTATTTAAATCATATTTTAGCATTATATACTGCTAAATTGATTTTTAGCATAGAGGCTTATGCTTGTAATATTACGGCACTTATATGTACTTTGGGACTAAAAAAAGGTATCTCCAGGAATTTTTTGGTCAGGATCCGGATGATCGAACCCTCTCAAATCCTGATTTTAAGGTTTAAATGGCTTATAGGGTGCGTATAACATATATATATGACTGAAAGTATTTTTAATAAAAATTTAAGAAAATTTTACAAAAAAAGTATCGATATGTTATATCTAAAAAATGCTTCCCTGAGGAGCTATAAATTAATTAAATCATGCTAAAAACCCAAAAATTTCCAAAATTGACATCTTTGGCACCATGCCATTTTGGAATAAAGTAATTTATAAATCTGAAAAAATTCAGGGGCATTGGAAACACTTTTTAGAGCATATTTACCGCGGGTTGCAGAAGAAAAAAATTTTGGCCGGCTGATCTCACAGAGAATCACCCATATATATATATATATATATATATATATATATATATATATATATATATATGCAAATTTTAAAATTTTGAATTATGATTACATCGTCATCTATCTGTTTTATGATGCTAACACTCAATCGAAGTAGTTTTATGTTAGTTTAATAAGTGTACTCCAAAAACACTGAGGAAGGAGCAGTGCATCGTATGAGGGAAAAATGACGAGACACTTGATTGGCCTAACACTTTAAATCACTTATATTTATTGATTGATTTTTATGTACAATAGACGCCTCGTGGCGACAGCTGTGCAGGGCTGTTAAACCATCTTGCGTAAGTATACTATACGTATACTATACGTATAAACAGGTATAATAAACATAGCACAGAATAGTTTAAAAATAAAAAAAATTGCTGTATATTAAATTTTGAATATCGGGCAACTAATTAGGCACTTAAAGGATAAAAGTTACTGTAGAAAAATAATTTATTAACCTTAATAACAGTTATAAATATTTATTGAATATTTTACGTACTTTTAACCGAAACGCATTAATGAAATCGTTGAAAATTTCAATTTTGGCATTACAAGCGATTGAATAATAAACAATATTGTTAGGTCTTAGTTAGGCCCTGTAATTATCAGAATATATTGTACTTACTTTGTGGTTGTTCACGGGATGACTTCTGCTCCTATGTATAAGGAGGTATAAATAATGCACTCTCGTTGAGAATTAAGTTTTAGCGTATTTATTGAGTTTTACCGATGCTTACAAGACCCAGTAAAACCATAAAACCAAAGCGCTTAAATCCAGCTACCCCATTCTCCCCGGGAGTAATTATTTATTTTAACAACAACTCGGAACATCGAAAGAAGATGAGCGGAGCGAGGCATGAATCGAAAACCAAAGCGCTTAAACCCAACTACACCACGTTTCCCGGGGTAATAATTTATTCAAACACCTCGGCAGATCGGAGAAGTCAAGCAAAGCAAGTATTAAACCAAAAATCAAAGCGCTTAAACCCAGCTACCCTATGCTCCTCAAAGGTAATGATTCTTATAAACAACACCTCAGCACATCGGAGAAAGGCAAGCGTAGCAAGTAATAAACCAAAAATCAAAGCACTGAAACTCAGCTAACCTTTTCTCCCTAGAAGTAATTATTTATTTTAACAACACCTCGGCACATTGAAGGAAGGAGATCGGAGCGAGGAATAAATCAGAAACCAAAGCACTTAAACCCAGGTACTCCATGCTCTCATAAGGTAATAATTCTTTTAAACAACACCTCGGCACATCGAAGGAAGGCGAGCAAAGCAAGTATTAAACCGAAAACTAAAGCGCTTCAACCCAGCTACTCTATGCACCCCGAGATAAATTATTCATTTTAACAACACCTCAGCTCATCAAAGGACGGCAAGCGGAGCAAGGATAAAATCTGAAACCA